>JAOVVI020001209.1:0-25533 GCA_028571085.2 Nepenthes alata | reverse complement strand
CCAAAGCAAAATAGAGGTCCGCGGATCTACTTTCTGCATACATTTTAATACTTTTGAGCAGGATGATGAATAATCTGTAGTGTTGGGGAGAGATCTACTGATTTCTGTGCTGCTGCCGGCACGTTGCAAATCAGCGGAAATGGAGTTCTGTTTTATGGTTTTCCAGAACCAGTAAAAGAAGAAATATTTCTAGTGATGGGTTTACAAGGATAAATTTATGTCAATGAGATATCTGGGGTTTCCATCAGTTACTTCTAATCTTAAATCACTCATCACAACCCCCGCCGCCATGATTGAGAAAATCCTGGATTTCAGACAGCTATTGCTTGATGGAACATCATAGTTAATTAAATCTTTCGCCTACAAGTTCTCTGGTGTTGCACAATTCTTCTCCCGAAGAAGGTGCCTGAAGAAGTGGAAAGCTAGTATAAAATCTTACTCATTTCTGCTGAAATTGGGCATCGGATTTTGGAGCATCGGTGCCTTTTTGGGTAATTGAGTAGAAACCCTCAACTACGATATAACCAATTAGTATTTAGATTGATCAAAGATTTTACAATTTATTTTCTTGTTTGGTTTTGTTTTTAAAAAAATTTCTAAGGATTTGAAAACCTTACTGTCTTGATTGACACTGACGTTGAGCCTCGGCTAAATCTGACAGTAGGTCCAGCATATATGCCTAGCTCGATGCTAATCAAGCCAGTCTCACAGTTCCCAATCAGCAGTTTCTGGATGGGTTGTGCCTACTCCTTTAGCTCCCAGATTAAATTGGGCGTAATATGTTATGTTAGAATACATAAACTTGAGTCATTCATAATTTATGCATTTGACATTATAAACTTATTTGAAAGACAGATCAATTAGTATTTAGTAAGCACTTCAAACTTATAATGTGTAGCTGCAATCAATTAGAAGTTTAAAGAGATTAAGTCAAGTCATTTTGAAATTAGATGGGTTTGTCTATTTTACTGGTTTACAATAAGTACTATCAATTCTTAACTCAATATGTACAAAACTTAATGTCAATCCAAGTTGACTTCTATATAAATTAAAAAGATACGGATCAATCTCATTTCTTGCACCAAATGTTTTACCGATTTTAAGGCAAGTAAAATTTTCTCTTTAATTTTGGGGATAAGGATTATTATTTATAAAGCATGATTATTAGGTTTATATGCTTTCAACAAATAAAGAAGAACACTTCCTATTATGTTTATTGACTAACAAGATTAACATCGATGGCTCCCACCTTGTCCATTAGGCTAGTAGTTTTAGTACTGATGGACCAACTAGCCAAACTGAAAATCAAACAGCACATGAAACAACATTTCTACATAGCTGCTTCTGAATAATACAAGTGCATTAAGAGTTCTAATTGCATATAGATTTCCCTTATTTTGCTGATTTAGGTTACACCACCTGGCAGCTGAAACTGTTGAAATCCTCTCATTCTCTAACGATGAAAATTTCGTTATGATAAATTAGGAGGCTAATATTAAAAAATAGGTCTAATAAATTTTAATTTGTTACCATAATTTTAGTTGTGCAACTTTCAAGGATGAAATACTCATTATTAGAGTGTAGAGGGGTGGATCAGAAAAAATGGGAAAGCCCTAATAGACTAAACTTTAAAAAAATGGTGTGTACAGCTATGGAGTATTGGCTTTTGAAGTTACGAGGAGCCAACATCCCAAAAGTAGCTTTCAGGATCAGAATCATTCATCAGAGAGGGGTCAAGAGATAGAGCGTAACAATATTTCATCAAGAGATTTCATTAGCTAACCACACTAAGCAACACTTCAGGGCTTAGTTGTCCTGTAGATAGCAGAACATAGTTATTCACACCCTGATCAACTATGATCTTGGAAGTTCATCCAGCACAGCACTCGTATTGCTCTCCTGCAATCTGATATTCATGGTTATCATTCTAGATCATTGCCTTGCTCGTTGTAAATCTCAAACAATTGCTGACAATTTGGATTGTATTATAAAGATAACATTCTGGTGCACAAATACCATCATTATCTAGAAATGAGATGCAAAGTTTCCTAATGTAGCACTAACACCTCAATACGAAACTGGATAAGAATAAGAGTTCAATTTTAAGCAGAGTAAGGCTTCCCACTACCAACAAAACTCTATCACAGTTCTTGAACTATCTGAGAAGGGGCTAAGGAGGTTGGTTGCTGACTAACAGCCATGAAAATTGACCTACATCCGGCTATTTGGAAGCTTAAATTAACTCACATTTGCATACAATCTGATCGTAAACTCAACTTTAATGTAATCACAGGGTTCTTGATGGTCTACAGTGTTTTCTGAACAGCTTACAGCATCTCCACTTTGCCCTGAAAATAATCAGTCATATCAGTTGTACAAGATAGGTTGAAGTGAGCCTCAAATATTAAACCTTGCAGCATAACCAGCTTTAAGCGTGAGGTTCAGCAGTATTCTGGTCAATTCTATAAATACACCAGGCTATAGATAATGTTGCTAATGATAAAGCATGGGGAAGAACTTGGCCACTAAGTGCCCATCTTCTAGAATAACAGAGTCAAACACCCATAATTCAGTACTTGCATCATCATTTAGTACTGGTTAACATTTTTCTAAGCAATCCATGTGGCACTTGTCAAACACACTAAGCAATCAGTTGGTTATGTACAAGCTTTTGAACTGAACAGAATCGTATACATAAAAAACCTCAGGTTTATAGAAGTAAATGCATTCAGAAGGAAAAAATTTTAGGAGGATCCTATTGTAAAAAAAGGATGGCATGGAGGAACTTGCTTTTTTGGGAGGTTGTCTGCACTGGTTTGCAAAAGCAATGGGAGACTTGCTTTATAGAACTTCCCAGATACTTTTGTCTACGTAATCTCTATGGGCAAAGATGCTTAATATGCTTAATTTTCAGGCAGTAAAAGGGTGCCAGTGTAAGTTTTTGCACTATAGCATGTTTCTCTCCCCGCCTGCATGGGGGATCACCACCAAATATTATATAAATGACTCATGTACAAGAAGCAGAATCCTTACAAGACAAAAGTAATCATGCATTACAGCTGTCCTGTACGAGATGAAGCTTTTAGTGAGATGGTCATCCCCATGAGGTAGATGCCTTGAGCATACAATTTATGTGAAGAACATAGTCAGAGTGAAATTTAAAAATTTCGGTCTCAGCCTTTACCTGGCTACAGCACTGAAGCGGCATCTGCATTTGACTTAGCTCTTCGCAGGTTGAACGGGGTTTTCATTAATTACAGATGATATACCTTGTTCTATACACTGGACAATAAAACCATCGAGAAATTACAGAAAGGTGGCAACAGCTTAGCCACAAAAATGAAGTAAAAAAGAACTGTCGCGTTGTTGCGTGAGTGTTTCCAGATTATTAATAGATCAAAGGCCCCACACTACTCTGCGAAATGCTTGTGTCATCCATGTTGAGTGTGACAGACTCCCTCATAATCTATTCTGTCCAGTGACAATTGACCATTCGTGCAAACAGGTCAAACTGCCAGCTTTTAAAACACCTCTGATCATTCACTATGAAACAGGCCGTTTAAATCTTCACCAATTAGCTTTCTATTCATAAAAGGAAGCAGAAGCCCATATCCCAAACAGGAAGGCTGCGAACCTCATTGATATTTTGGCTTGAATTTCTTCACTGATCCCAATCCGTTGAGCTCATTTACATTTTTGTTAAGAAGTTGAGATTGATTTAAAGAAGATAAATTTTGTGATAAATTTTGTTCAGACCATTAAAAACTACTTTCAAAATCACATTGACTATTTCCACAAACAGTCAATGTTATTAAACTTTAAAAAAAATAAATTAATTAAATTAAATTAAGCCGTTTTTTTAAACGTATAATCTCCACCAAATTTGCCTGTTTCCACAAACACCACGGCTATTTTTCTTTTTCATTTGATCACCAAAACTTTTTATTTTTTTCTTTTATAGATATTTCCCCACCCATCCTTTCCTTTCCCCTTGAGCTTCCCATACTGACATGTGCCAGTAATATGATGGGATATTTTGGCATTTTAGCAAATATTTAATAATGAGCCTAAGTTGCGATATTCAAGCAAAAGATATAATAAAATTTGTAGTGGTCAAATAAAAAATCTAAAAAAAGTTGTGGTGTGAAAATGGCCATATTTCTATGGTGGTTGCCTGAAAACCTTGTAATAAATCACCTTGTGGTTGCTCTTGCGATTTAACAATTGAATCAGAAGTTACAACATTGCCCCAATGACCTTGAATCTTGGTGAGATCCTGGTTTGATAATTATCGTCATAAAAGACTTGAAAAGACTGTACTATTACCTGAAGAAGATAACTATGAAGCCAATCCAGTGTTTGGGGGAATGTTGTTGGTGATATATTGACAATAGTCAGACCCTGCTAATTGAACAGCATCAATAGTAGGATTCATAAAGAAACATCATTTTAATACAGGAATTCAATCTTTACAATTTAGCAATATTCTTCTAGAAAAAAAAAACAGCATTTTAATTCATCTTCCAACTTGAGAAAGGAGAGAGAAGAAAGAAGCCAAGAAAAAAAGAACAGAAGGCATGATTGCAGTCGGAGCTTTCAGGCGAGAGCTATTTTTTATCAATCACAGTTAGTAGTTCTTTCAATTTATGTGACTAACTACAAGATGATCCAGAAGATCCATGTGAACCATCAGAGAAGTACAATAAGTCTACCGGAAATGATGAACAATTATGTGACTTCTAACGAGCTTATCAAACTATGTGTGAGAACAAAAGAAAAACTCAGGGCGGTCAACAAAAAACACAGGAGCAGAAAAAGCATTACCACAGGCCATCAATGAAGTAAATAAAGACAGAGACACTAATAAATCAGTAGAGAGGAGGCAGAGAGAAACCATTTGACACAATGCCACCATCTCTGCTGATTCTCACTTTTAACATCACCATTCTTAGGCATGAGCTTTTGAGGAACAAAAGGGACAGTCTCCTGGTCTAACCTTTTGTCTGAGCAAGCAGTGATAGTCCAAGAACATGGTTTACTGGTTGGCTGGCACTTAGAATAGACTAGTTACAAATGGTAACTGCTTAAATAGGGGATTATTATTGATGATAAGTCCACTTTGTGTTATAGCTGAAACTAAAGATTATTTGTTCTTCCAATGTGGATATTTGATAACTCTGTGCTTGCCAGCATCATCAACAAGACAAAACCAAGATGTAAACATTGGGAGTTCAGCTGTACACTGAATGGATTCTGAAGGTTGCCAGAGATAACTCAAAGAACACTCAGCTACTGAGAACCGTATATCGTGCAGAAGATTATTGTCTGTGGCAGCAGAGGTATTTTAGGTGCTGCCGTAAAAAAAAGGCAGGGAAAGCAGAACAATTTACTGATATTATTTATCTAAGGTTTCTTGAGAAAAGGACATAGTTAGTGATTGTTTTGGTTTCTCATGTTTTCTCTCTTTTGTGTGTTGGGCCTTACCCCTCCCTGGATATGCCCAGGGCAATTTTAGTGTTTGGGTTTATCTCTGACAAGGAGATGCCTAGGAGAATTCGGGCAATTTTAGTGTTTGGGTTTTATCCCTGATAAGCAGATGCCTAGGAGAATTCCTTCATGTGCTTCTATAAAAAGAGCTAGAACAGCAGAACAATTTACTCCAATCCTTTTATCTAAGGTTTGTTGTGAAAAGGTCAGAGTAAGTAATTGTTTTTCTTATTTGTGTTTTCTCTCTCTCTCTTTTCTATGTTGGGGCCTTTCCTTAATGTCTCCATGGATATGACCAGGGCAATTTTGGTGTTTGGGTTTTATCCCCGATAGAAGATGCCTAGGGCAGTCTTGCATACATACTTTCTACAAAAGTCAATGACTACAAAGCTGTTGACTTGATTCTAAATATATGTACACGGCTAACTTTCCCAAAGTAGCAGTAAAGTCCATAATTTCCTAGAGTGAAGTTAATAAGCCTGACTAACATTGGTATAGTACTATTTAAGTTACTGTCTTACAGTTCTATTAGGTGCCAAATTTCCCTTACAAGAAGTTTGGTCAGAAATCAACCAGGATGTTTCAAGCTAGATCCTTCACACACATATCGTGAAAGCTGCGTCACGAACATTTCATCAATAAGAAACGATCTCAAGCAAGATACCTGTGACTGAAATTTACAAAGATAATCCTGAATGGTCTTCAAGTTGCTAATCAGCTTATCTTTATCCTGGACACAAATAAAAAAGGATTTAGAATTCATAAATACCCAAGGTCATGTCTTTCAATACCAAATTATGACTAAATGTCATAGCAATGAAGTGAGAAACAGGGCAACATAATTATATCTACCAGGATGTACAGAATGTAATCGATAGCAAAATCTTTTTGTGACTAGTCTTAAAAATTCACTTTCATAATAGATTCACACAATGTAATATAATATATAGGATTTACTCCAGCATAACTAAGGTTGTGTGTACCCAATCCCATGCCCGATGTTGATCCCAACTAAATTAAAAGACATTATTTATTCTCATGCATCCAAAAAGAATGCAGTAAACTTTCTAAATCACAATAGCACTAGATGCCTTTAGAGTCTTTCAAATATTAAGCTAAATGCCTCCAATAACATGTTTTATATCCCCCGTCAGATCAATTCACTTCCTCACACCTACAAATTCTTATGTAGGACTTCATAATCGATTGCCAGACCTGTCTATCTTTGTTCTTGCGCCGTAATCATAGCAAATTCTAGCAACAAATTGTGCTGATGTCCTTTGTCAGAAGCAAATACTGATGACCATGTCCACACATCATAAGGAATAGAGTGGATGCGCTGACATCATTGGCATGCTTTCATGCTCAAATGCTGTGACATGTTCATAAAGGACATTCTGTCAAGGTTCAGCATTTTACTGTAAATGGCACTAAGGACATTAGGATAACTGAACAAGTGAAATAGGTAGTCAGTGATGAGGAAGGGATTCATATTCCGTTGCTATGATACTAGAGGACATCAAGTACATTTGAAAGTGGTGCCAGAAGTAGTCTATAGTTAGAAGTGCACGTGCTTAGTCACATCTCTCTATTCTCCTAATCTCAGTTCACCTGAGGCTAAAATATCCCTTTTGGTTGCTCCCACTTTTCTAGCTCGCTGTTTTTCCCTTCCAGAGGGTTTCCATTGTTAAGAAACAGATTTCTTTCTTTACTTTTGATAGAGAAAAAAATAAGTCAAAAAAAACAAGATGACAGTACAAGATATCCCAGAAATAACACACAAGCCTGAAAAAATAAAACTAAAAAACAATCAAGTAATCCTTGCCAAGCCCACCGAGATCCAAAAAAGAAATTCCTCAAGATGCTCATACCAAGTCCCAACAGAAACAAATTAACTCAATCCCGCAACAGATTGTATGGTATAAACTTATGTTCAAAGTTGCTGACATATCTTTCCAACCACAACCACACAACATCTAACATGGCAGTCTCCAAAGCACATCCTTCATCACGAATGTAACACCAAAACTACACTGGAAAATTCTTTCACCAGAAAAGGGGCGCAACCAAGACACCTCCATTACTCCAGATTACCCAGAAAGAATAAAGCAACCGAGAAAATAACAGCATCCCACGAATAACAGTTGGCATGACCTCAGGTTGAAAGCTGTGCATGTATCTTCCCAACCACACACAAAACAACAGCACCTCCTTACCACCACTATGACCACAAAGCTTTGCTTTGGGACATTCTTAACAGGAAGGGGGCACAACCTTAGTTTTTTCGTTTGGTTTCGTCTGGAAGGGTTCACAACCAAGAATCCTACATTACTCCAAAGTCCAGACAGTCTAAACTGCAAGAATTGAGCAGCTGAGTGAGGCAAAGTACAATGAAAAAAGTCTCCCTATTCTGTCTACACATAACACAGTTAAAGTAGGCAAGTTTTATTAGGCCTCTTCATGTAACACTCAATTCCTAATTCGTGAAATATGATGTAAAAAATTGACTGTACTAAATAAATTTTTGAACATAATTAAGTATTGGACATATTTGGTTGGTGCTTGACTTGCGCCTAAGGCACTCGTGTGTCAATTAGTAGAATGGGATGCACTCGTGCGTGTGTTGGCAAAATAGGTTGTGCTTGTGTGTGTTAGAGGTACACTTGTACATGGATTAATAGAAGGGTTAGTGCTTGTGTGCAATAGGAGATGGCACCTCGTGCGCCAGTGTGTTAATGTAAGGATTTTTCTTGATTTTTCTATCATGTTTGCTTAGTATTTGAGAGAATAGTGAAAAAGAGAAGAAAAGAAAAGAAAGAAGAGGAGAGAGAGTGAAGGAAGTGGTCTTTGAAGCTTTTTCGTGCTAGATATTGTGATTATTCGGTTTATAGCAAGTTTATATAAGCACATTTCTTAGTTTGTTGTTACATCTTCGATTCATTTCTTTCTATCTTTGTTTAGATGTACATGCATGTGATTATTTCATTGCTCTATTGCTTTTACCTTGTATGCATGTCCATATATGAAATTTGTTTAAAAGTTTTGAGATTTGAAGGCTTGTGCCTTACATTTATGAAATTTGTCAATGAAACTTAAAATCCTTTAAATATTTGACCTTATATGTCATTTTATTATAATTATTTAGCAAGAACTCTAGTTTTGTAAAGATTATGTATTTTTCAAAAATGAGAAAAATTTGTATATTTGTATTTGACATAAAATTTTTCATTTTGACTAAATAAAAATTACTATAGAAGAATTGATAGAATATATTTGGGCATATTTTAATATATTAATGGTAAATTGAATATTGAACTTATTCATATGTCAGAAAAATAACATTTGATCTCGTTTTAGGAAATAATTTGTACACATCCCACTCATGGGTCGTAAATAGTGACATATGGCTTTAGACTATGCTGAAACAATTATAGTCCAATTTTTTATATTTGACCATTATTGGTGATAATATCACCAATCCTTGTAATATTTTCTTTGTTTTGACGTATTTATTGACTAATCATTATTTTTGGCATTTTTAAATTTGATTGTTATCGTTTTCCTTCATGATTTTCATGTATATTCACATATATAACTTTATATACGCTTTGTTAAGCGTTAGGCACTTCTTGCCATCTTTGTCTAATCTTTCAAATTAAAAGACTTGGTTCTCTTACAAAGTATGGACACAGGATTGTTCCAGAGTTGTTAGTTTAGGATTTTAATTTCAGTTGTATGGTTTTGTAAAATCTAACAATTTCTATGCTATTGGCTTGTGAGTATTTGTAACCGATGGCCTTAAGCTTATGATTGTATTGTATCTATAGCAAATTTGAATTTTGGGTCAGAAATACTTTTTTTTTATTCGTATTATTGTTAAGCAGAAGGATTATTTGGGCTACTTTTAGACTATGGCCTTTGGTTCTTGGGTTTGGTTTTATATTATAGACTTATCAAATGGTATTTGTCCCGGGATCATGTCCAAGCATTGAGTTAAGTTTTATTCACAATAATATCTACAATATTTGGAGCTGGAGACGTGACAATTCACATACAAATAGATCATCTTATTAATCCTATTAAGAACCATAGAATACAGAAAAGACTTGACATCAGGCTCGGACAAAACCTCATCCCCCTAAATAAAGTCCAAAGAAGAAGATTAAGTTCTGAGTATCTAACTTATGAGCAAATTATGTGCAACAAAGCTTCATCACAGTGTCAATCATCCCATTTGTAGGAAATGAACCAACATGGATAAGGGCTATTGAGCGACAAATAAAGCATCCTCCAGTTTGTTGTATTATTTCTTTGGAAATCAAAATTCGAAGGAACTGAATGGTCATGCCTTTGTAAATCCAATTTCATTTGTCTTTACATCATAATGTATAGTATCACATCAACTTATAAAAGCATGATGTAGGCCAATACCGTAGCTGATACAAAATGAGTGAAGCAATATGAATAAAAAAAGGATTTTTATGCAAAAACAATTCTCAAACACACGTCTCAAAGGAGGAAACTGGAAGACCTTGAGGTTCAGGGGGATCACATGTACACAGTTTTACACAACACCACATGGAGGAAGTTTTTTTCCCAACAGCAACAAAAAGCCTTCGGTGTATGTGGGCTTTTTCTAGTGAATGTTACCAGCAACTATAAAAATGAAAGAATTGATGACAACAATTATAAGTGTATGAAACAGCCTTTTTTTTAATTCCTATGATGCAATTCAGGCTTCTCATCATTGTTGCAGTATCTGTAACTTCCATAATCACAATGGACAACCTCATTGTGGCACCCAGGCTCACCCAGTTATACTTGAAAACAAACCATATATTGACACTACTGGCAATTAGCTAAAATTGTTATTGTCATAATAATGAGAGCTTAGGAACTTCAATACCTTGTCCGTACGAGTTGCTATCCATTCTTCCAATAACGCCTCCCCGTAGCAAGAATAAACCCACAAAAATTAACAATAGTAACAAATTAAACATTGAATATGCCCAGTAAAAAGAATATGAAGTATCCAAGAGGAAGTAAATAACTATCTACTTACCCAAGAAAATAAAGCAAAAACTATCATCAACCCCATCAAGATCATTATACAATCTCAAAGGAAATAAAACATGCAAGCATCTTAGAGGAAGCAAAAGAGAATTCCATGTGGTCAGTAAAGGAAAGATTTAGGAATTACCTCGTGATCAAACTCAGCCATGTTCAGAACAATAGGTACAATTATTGGTTCAGCACCACACCTCTCTTTCTTCACAGGAGGAATTTTATCTGTCTTTGGAATTTTATGAGTTCCACCTACATTAATAAAAACTTCCATAGTCCAGTATTAATTCTTCAAAGATTTGCTGATTAGGCATTTAAGAAAGACAAACAAACACATTATGAAAATCAAATAATGGAAAACACCAAGTGTGAAAGTTGACCTTCAGAAACTGTTTCTTCCATCTTGACTGATTCAAGACAATTTACAACTTCATTAATCTGATCACTAATTACAGCATCCTGAGAGCTCACATTCTCAGGACACAAGCAGCTATTTCCAGATGAAGTTTCACATGTTTTGACAGGTTTATTTTCCATTTGCCCAGGAGAATTATCTGATGGATGCTTTTCTTCTTCAGCTTTTTCTGATAGATTATTTGCCAATTTATTGTCGCCGTCCAAATAAATACTTGGATCTAAATGTATTCCCTGCCACAATAATACAACAAAATGATGCATCACAAAAACAGAGCGCAAGTTAATCTCACTTATTGTATGTTGATTTTTCTTCCAGAAACTTAAAAGCGCAAAATAAACAAAATATAAAAAATCATACAGATGGAATCAGAACCAGATATACCACATACTACGCTTATGAGGTACAAAAATGAGTGAAGCCTCTTCTTATTTTTCAGTATTTTATTCTCTGACACAGTTATTTTCTTTGCTTCAAATCACCTTTTGGTACATTTTTACTTTTGAGAGCCAGGAATTTCAATCTTCAGTCATGTTTGACAGGCAAGTAAATGGGGTTATGGTTTTTCTTATCCATACTAGCAATAAATAAGGGTTATGTAGCAACTACGCATCTGGACACTCGAGATTTTTCCGATTATGTATATCTTCTAGGATGGGATAAAATGTTACCTTGGGATGCTGAATACAATTAAAGATTTCCAAGAGAATACTCACGCTATCTTGTTCATGCTCTCTCTAACTAATGCAGGACCAATTCCAAACATTACAAAACTGAATAACAATAAGAGTATAACATGAAATTATAAAAAAATAACCCATTTGTTTATCTGATAGTGACACATCCGTATCTTACCTTACTTCCTTTCCATCATCCACTCCAATAACTTCATTGTATCACTCGTCAACCTAATACCCCTGTAGTATGCACAGCTATGTATATCCCTTTTGTTCTTGCACATAGGTATCAAATACCAATACACTCTTCATTCACTCAACCGACATATTTTTACTACTGGGATTGTGTTAAACAATCTAATCAACCATGAAATTCCCTCTACCCCCGTACATTTCCGAACCTCACTATGACGTCGCCTGGTCCAACCACGTTCCCAACTGCAATGCTTCGTTAACTTCCTCTGTTTGGTACAACGATAACTAGAGCAATTTAGATATATCAGTGTTGCAAAGCTCACCATCGTATCCTCGCTACCTCCATTAATTAGTCCAAAGGCATTCTTTTCTCCCACCTTCGTCTTAAGTCACATAAGTCTTCAAATGCTTTACAATTTGTCTCACTCACCGTCTTCTTTTTCTCCATTTTTAGCACATTTGCATCTCCGACTTTTAAAACAACATTTCAACACTAAAGCAATGTCTTGTAATAATTTTTCATAACTTGATTGTAAGGTATGAATCTCAAATGATTATTTTAATAATGATTAATTTAATATAATTGATGGATTTTCAAAATTAATTGAGGTTTTTGAACAAAACAATTAAGCTTCGGATCGAAATAAGTTAGGTTGAGTATACTGTTTAATGGTATTTGATACATGTTTGTATCTCAATATTGGTTTGGGTTTAAGTCCATTGAATTAAACAAATGATTTTTTGGGTATTTTTTTCAAATCAGATTAAGATAATTACGAATTAAAAAATACGTCAATTTACATATTTAGGGCTAGGGAAGTGATATTGATTTTCTCCTTTACCTATTCACACCATCGACCTTATTTTTGACAAGGTAAACCTCTTTCAATTACCTAAAAGCCTATTCGGCTGCTCTTAGAATGCAATTAACCATAGCATCCCATATCTTATTACTACTTCTGTGAGATCCCAAGTGTCCTTTTGGTATATTTTCTCTAAAGATATTTTGTCTGCCGCCCTTTAGGTTCCACTATATAATTCTTAGTTGATTACCATTAATCTCTACTTCTTCCATTTCTTAAACGCATATCTAAAACCAACAAAAGGTGTAATCATTGTAGTGTATTCACTAGTCAAGCTTCCCTAGTGATAGTCTAACAGTCCTTACAAAACAAACGACTTGTTACAAATGAAATGATATATATTCTTCTATATAAAATAATTAATCTGAGTTTTGGATGAGTCACTCCTGCATGTGATCAAATGCTCCTCCCTCTTCTTGAAAAGTGTGCTAGCCACCATAACATCATAAGCCATGGTAATCCAATTTTCCTTAAATTCTTTCCCCATAATGACAGCTTTCATGCATGCTTTCCATCATGTCCAATCAGCCATTTAGATCCCCACCTAAAAGAGATATATCTCTTGTGGAATCTTGGATCATCTTGACCAATTCTTCCAAGAATTTTGCTTTCAATTGTTCACCTGCGAAGTACACTTTTCGACTCTTAACCCTGTCACTCCAACATTGCTTTGATTTCTATTGTTTTGAAAGAAGCTGTTTCCTCACTAATATCAAAAGCTACTGCATCACGATTTAGATTATTTGAAAAGAACCACGCAGATAATGGAAAGGCATAGTACTAAGAAAATAATTTTTAGATTTATAAAGAAACGCATGCCAAGCAGAATAATTCATTAAATTATGATGGAAGACATCTTAAGAGTGGCTCCTTTGATAAGAAAATCTTCATTTAATACCATTTTCTGCTCTGCAATTAAAAGATTTCCTCAACAAACCAGAAATCATCCTTTCTTAATAGATTTCTTTTGTTATCTAAAACAAGTGAGGGAAAAATAACTTCCAAACTCTTGAAGCTGATAGTCAATGGTTGCCAAAAAGAAAGGGTCGGGGCATAGCGCTCTAACATGGTTAGGTCTGGGGACGCAATTTAATAGCTAGAGCATTACCTTTTTGAATAATACAACCATGGTTGAATGTTCCCAATTCTGTTTTTTAGCGCTTATCAAGGAGGTGTAACCCAACTCTTGAACGACATTGGCACTGACATGGTGTAGCGCCACAATCCTTCGAATCCAGTACCAACAGCTATTGTCCCCGAGAAAAAACGTTTATTTTCAGGCATTTCAACCATTCGATATGCCCCAGTGGATGTTGCTTAAACTCAAACAAATTCTCGAAAACTCGCTTCATTGCAAGGATGCTAAACAGATGAGTCTTAAACTAGATAGCAGATGGGAGAGATAAAATGCTCTTTCACTATTCCTGTAAAGTATATATTAACAGGACCAAAATGCTCGAAGGTGATGTAGGGGAAGAAAAAGCAAGCTCATTATTAACCTTCTCTATTCTATTACAGGCAAACAAGTAAATGAATAACTATTTCCTATCTGCATTCAAACATTTGATTTCCAGATGGAATGGACACCAAACATGCCCTTCAACTATCCCGTCAGCTCTTATAGAAGCTTTCCAGTGCTTATTGACCTATTTCTTACCTAAAGATCTTTACAAAAATGATAGAGTGCAAAGTAACTGGAGTCATCAAGAGAAGTGGAAGACAAGAGTTTGTCTTATGATGCTCATAAGACAACGAGCACACACATATTAAGAGAAAATTACTTTAAGTGGCCTCCTCAACTACAACAGGGGATGGTATTACTCTCGTTAAGAGTGACGTCCAAACAAAAGCCTTGACCTTGGAAAGCAGCTTAGTTTTACAGGTTATAATAACCAGAATAAGATGAATAAAGACTATGAACAAGTCCCAAGACCATCCAAGGTCTAAACCTTCTATTGAACCCAAATGAGACATTGCAAGAATCAAGGACACTGGAGAATAGACGTGTTCTATCATCTGTTTCCCTTCATTTTCCTTATAAGGTTAGTCCCATTGCCTCTTTATCACCAGAATTTTTGAAGACAATAAATTTCAGGACCCAATGTCCCATTCAAAATATAAAACGTAGGAACAGAACATGATATAAACTCGAAAGAAGACAGCTAAGGAAAATTAGACTAACAAATAGTCTCTCCTCACCATAATCTTCATGGAAACCTACACACCTGATGTCACCACTTTCGTAGTGATTGGCTTACCCTCCAATACCCCAATTAATACATAATTTAATTTAGCAAAAGATTAAATTGAAAAAATATTTCCGTGTACCAGCTAAAGTGTCACGTCTCTTCATTAACATCATCATAAAATCTGCGAGCATAATAAATCCAAGTATATCGGCAAACTTTTTAGCAATTCTATGGCATTTTATCATAGTTTTAATCAGCAAGAGTTCAAAGGAAAATTCACATATGTTCTTTAGAAGACAGCATTAAAAAACTGTCGCATGATCCCGGCAAATAGTACCTCAATTATAATCGGTTTTCCATCTTTCATTGCTTTCTTCAAATCACCAGCCAAGCCTAAAAGGAAGCAGCAATAATATCTAAAAATTTTCTCAAAGGGAAATAATTCCACCACACAAATGTAATACACCAGAAACATCTGATAACATAGCCTATCCCTTATGCACAGTTATCTTGGGCAACATATCAGCCCAATAGACAAATGAACCAGGGGATAAGCCGCCTTGTATGCATGAAAATTAACCAACAGATGTAAGCATGGTAAAATTAAAAAAACAGGGGTGGCATCAAGAATTAACAATCACCTTTTCGAACAATCCTGCATTCTCTACAAAATTCTGTGATTAGTTCCTCAGAAGAGAGAAATTCACGTTCCCATACAGGAGTTGATGCTAATGGCGCACTGCAGATAATTTGAACTGTCATAAGAGTTCTTATATAACCATAACAAAAACAGAGTTAATTTTGGACATCATAGCTATCCTATGAGTTTAACCACAAAAACAAGGCAGTAGCAGTTATTACTTTAAGAATTACTAATATATTAAATTAGGCATAGCATAGTAAATGGAAATGAAAGGTAACTAGACAGAAGAACATATAACAGATTGGTATAATTTGTAAAACATCACCGTTATACCACGGACCATTAAGGGAATGAACCTTTTTTTGGTAAGTAAAAGGTAAAGAGGCAGAACAAGTGGAGGTTCATGACATACTCTGTTGATGTGCGTAGTAATTCATATACCATATCAGTCTGCAATTTTAAGAAATGTAGCTATTATTAAGATCAGCATTAAGCAAAATGTGCAGATATTTGCGTGTGTATAAAAGACATTTTCAGAGAAATCCAAGAAAAGATAAAAAACTTCTACAAATACATGTGACATAAATTCACCTGTAAGACGTTAGGCAAATTTAGTCTTTGTGCAAGTTGGGTAGCAATGGTAGACTTCCCAGAACACGCGGTTCCACATACAAGGATAACCAGTGGCACTCTTTGATGATGAAATCTGGAAGAAGGATAACAAAAAGGCAACTTCATTTATACTGCAGTCCAATAATGAATCTTAAGGCACATGAATCATGCATAAGCTACAGTAGTACACTCTGGACAAAATTCTGAATAAGATTTCTTCAGTATATAGTAAAGTTCATTCTTGGCCATTTGGGAACTTTTTCCAACCTAATATACAATCGAAGCTTAACCCTGCATAACTGCTCTCAATTATATAAGAATCTGCACTTAGCAAAGTTGTTAATTCATTAGATGATGTTTTGAAAAAATCAGCAATTACTAAATTTTGAGCGTTGTTTATTCATTAGATGATTTTTAAAAAAATTCAGCAATTACTAAATTTCTTTCTACTTAAAAATACTATTAATCATGCTACCAATTCTCTCTAGAGTGTCTTCATTCATTTCCTAATGAGCCTCCAGGGAAATCTTAAAATTCTAAGCATGAGAGGTAGAAGATACAAATGGGTTTCCAAGCTTGACTTCCGAAGAAATTTACACTCCATTTCATCTTGGTCGTCCAGGTTCATAAACCAAATTTCCTAAGAGTATATAGTTTATGCGATCTTCAACAAATGCCAATATCCAAATCCAAGGCTTTAAACATTCAAATCGTCTAATCTCTTTCAATCCCACCAACTAAATTGGAATTTGTGTTGCTGGTTTGACCAGAATTATGTTAACTTTCCACGCTTTGATTTTGTAGCGACTGCCACTTACAAATCTATATAAATGTTACAGTCTGTGAAAATTTCATCAAAACGAGTGGGGGTGAGGAAGAATGGCAGATATATCAATTAATTTTCTGTTTCAATGATTCCTTTATCCCTTTTTTGCTTTTCTGACAACATGAACAATTGTAAGCTGCCAAAGGCCATGAGCAAAGATCAAAAGGCAACCGGAGAAGTAAAACAAATATAAGAATGGTAATGGAAACAACCCAAAAACAAAAAACAAAAAAAACAAAACAAAACTCTTCAAAAATAACAAAATATTCCATGTTTACTGCTTGCTTCTGTGAAATGAGCAACCATTAGCTGTCAAGCTAAAACTACGTAATCCATATTATTGAAAAACCCAATTAAAATAAATGAAACATCTTTTATGAGCAACCATTAGCTGTCAAGCTAAAACTACGTAATCCATATTATTGAAAAACCCATTCAAGTACAGGAATTGTGTTCTTGTTTTGGTAGGATGGCAATGTTGTAGTGCGGTGTGTTGGGCAGTGCTTCAACTGTTTCTACATTCTTTGCATGTTGTGAATACACTAGTACTACCTTTCTTCCATCTTCTTACACATCAACTTGTCACATAAAAGATGCTTCATTTATTCCCTGTCCGGGAAATATCTCCATATATGGGTATACAGTAAACTTGCATTCTTCCATCTTACTACATTCTCTCCACACAAATGATGCTTTATTTATTCCCTGCCAACATACGGAACATTTCCTGCCGAAAGAGATCCCTGAATTGTGCAAGGCCACGAGGAAGGCTTGCTCTTGAGCTTCTTCTTCTCCATTGAGAAATCATCTAAAAGCAACGTCCCAAAGAATATGATATCCTCCCTACGTTAGCTTGTTCATTTCTTGCCAAGCTAATGAGTGCAGCAAACAAATCTTTCAATGATTCATCTGCACAACAAGAATCATGCCAGAAGGATTGTTTCTGCCCTTTCTTGCCTCAAACCAAATAAAGTAAATAGAAACCCTCCAAACCCCTAATGATGGCCTTCCACTAGCTTCTACCATGATGAATCTGATTATCCTTAGTTGACCACCCACTATCCTCTAAACCATTTTGAAAGTCAACACTTGCCACATCCCTCATTTACCATAACCACACCTCTAAAGCCATCTAGTGAGAAGAGCTCTATTGATGAACTAAAGGGGTCAAACTCCAAGTCCATTAAATTCAGTCTATGAACTTGATGCCAAAACACCTAATTAAATGGCTAAAAAAGCATCAAATCCCTTCCGATGGAGCCCCATTGAATCCAATCCAATCTCTTGGAAACACAAACTAGATTAGTGAAAAGAGAAGCAAAGTTTATGGGTATGCTTTGTCTCAAATTTCTCCACAACAGGATCCCAACTGCCTTGTTTTTGCATTAGGCCCCAAAAGTATACAGACATAAAAAATTGGGAAGCTCGCAGTCTTGGATCCAAAAAATAAAGACTGAAGTGCTTTTGTCAAGATCAATGTCATATCTACCCCCCTTCTGCACAGCACAGAAAATCAATGTTTGCACCGAAGAGATCAAGGAGTCATCGAGAAAGGGAACTAGAGAACATTTGCCCATTCAACAATCCCTATAACAAGCAATCCAGGAGTCTCACATTGTGTCCAACACCTTGCTGAGGTTTGGTTCTCGTATATTGCCATTTGTCTCAACCTCCATCATCAATTAAAGTAATCAACGAAACCTGCATTGATTAAAATGTTGAATGATGTGTTTGATAGGCAAATATACTTCCACTTCCTCCACCTCATGGCCCTCTTAGTCCTAAATCTAGTGTCCCACAAATGCCTTCACCAACTGCAAGTATTGTTTAGAATATCATAACCAGATTTCAATATACTAAGGGAAAAAGCCTCCTCTTACTTCACATACACAAACAACCTGGGCAATAGCATGTTCTCAACCTAGCCCACTAAATGTTCAGAAGTAACCAAAGCAGAATTCAACCATTCCACATCCACACTTATGCTTCATTTGATATCCAATCAAATCATAGAAATCCCACTGAAAAAAGAAAAAAAACTCAAAAAACTTTTCCTACATAAAAAGCATTTGAGAACAGCAACTAAACTGAACAAGTAAGTACTACATGCAGAGCAAACAACAAAAGGAGCATTGTTTTTTTGGAAGAAAGTCTTATAGAACCCAGGAAATATAGTAGGCAAATCATTTTCAGTGCAAAAATTAGAAAAATAGCTACAACGATAACAATGAGTAATGATAACGGACAAAAATACTTTACAGACTTTACAGACCTGGTTATCATCTTATAACGATTTATGTACTCTTCACCATAGCCCCGCCGCTCCATTAGCTGCAATAGAGTGCAAATTTAGAAGGTTGTATGAAATACTAATATTCAAATCCTACACAATGCAGAAGACGCTCTAACAACATCTTGCTACAAATATTTACTAGCCACTAGATTAAAGAACGTTATATAAACAAAACAAATATCAGCTGTATGGGTGATTTTAGACAATACTAATTAACATTGGATGGACGCACGCCCACTATGTTATGCCTACTACAGCTGCAACATCGTTCCCATGACACCATAACAATAACAATGATTTTAAAACTATGTCTATAACTACAATACATTAGTGGCCAACTTTTATTCTACTTATGGCCTACAAGGTACAAGAGAAGTTTCCATGCATCACCCCACCAGCACTTTGTTGTCTGCCTAAAAAAATCATAAGTAAGAATTGCAACTATAAGTCGTCGACATTATATGTAGAAATTGCAAACAGATTCAGGGACTGTGATATGCAGGAGCATCTGCTGGTATGCATTGAAGTACAACCAGAAACAGTAAATTCCCTGGTGACTACAGTATAATACCAAACTTGGGATTTATGCCCTATGCATGTCTTTATTTTTTATTTTTATTTTGGGATAAGCAAGTAGTTTGTGTTCTGACTCTTCGTAATGTGCACAAGAGGACAAACCCGAGGACCTACATGTCCACTTCAAGGAAAACCTAAACAAATCTAGGAAATCATAAAGATGTGTTATGCATGTTATTAAGAAAGAAAATGGCATGCACAAGAGAACATAACTTAGGCTCTGGACATGGATGTCCACATCAAGGGCCTAAACAAATTTAGGAAATTGTAAATGTGCCCTATGCACGTTGTAAAGAAAGCGAATAGACTTTCTATGAGAAAGTTGTTTATGTGGAGTTATATTTGGACAAATAATGCCATCAACTGCATTTTACATGGATACAGACGTGTCGAGTAGAATTTATAGATGGATATGCAGCATACCTTAAACAGATTAGCTTCCAAGTCTGACTGCGAGCTGCAAAGCACAATCACATGAAAATTTAAACAGAGAAGCAAGCAAAAGTAGCAATTCAGAAACCTAGAGAAAAAAGACAAGATTATGAGGTGACATACACATCAAGCAGACTGTTATCGACAAGCAGCTTTTTCAATTCAAGAGCAATCTTGATTGCTACATGATAAGGGATCTGAAGGAAATTGGAAAAAGTGATCAGATAGAATATCTTTCATACACTTCATCTCGGATAAAAACATTAGATCGCAAACAAAAAGTAATTGTTGAACGAAACAACGGTAGCTTGGTGGAAGACTGTTCACTTGTCCAGGTCAAAGGCTTAGGTTCGGTGGCACCAACTTCCCCCACCCTATTTTACATATATGAAAAACATCATAAAAGTAATAACAAAATAAATCAAAATTCTGTATCAAGCATAACTAGAAATACCAAAAAAAAAAAAAAAGGCAACTCCAAAAGATGGGGGGGACATCAAATTTATATGGTTGGATGCTACCCAGAGTTTTGATAAAACCATTGGATGATATAGAAAGAGAAATGATCCGACTTGCTGATACAATGGTAATTCTGAAAAATGACACACAGGATAACACATCCTCCCCTGCAAAGGACCTTATTTTAATTACACCTTGAGAACCAGTATAATTCTCTCATTTTGTTTCATTGACTCTAATAAAGGGGAAATAGAAGTATAAGAAAAATCTCCCTTCAAGATTACAATTGGTAATGTTAAATTCACATTGCAGATGAGTTGTTTCCATGATTTTTCTTTACTGATGGGTATGATGGGAAGAAACATAACCCAAAGAGACTATATTGACTGCTTAAAAAAATTAAGTATATAATTAATCTAGCAGCAAATACTACCTTTTAGATCAAGTAAATGCACACACACACACACACAATCCCTTAGCTGCATAAATTATTTTATAATTTTTGATCAGTAGAATGCCATGTCAAACTTAAGACCCAATAGTCTATATATAGTATCAAGCAACAAAATCCCTTAGCTTGCTCTGGCAACTCATTGCTAAACAAATCCTCTATTAGGCATATAAGAGGTACATTGACCTTCCTATTGAAGTTCGACCCGGACACACAACCTAACACAGTGGAACAAAACCCGAACCCTCCATCAAACGTTAACCACCAAATTCGTGAGTACAAGACACAATAATACATAATATTTTTAACATCAAAAATCCTTTTTAACCAAGGAAAATATTACAGGACAAATTCTAAATAAATTTACTATAGTAATAGTGCCAGTTAAAAATAACTCCCTTTGAAATCCCTTCACTACAATTCTGAGTGAAGAATTGTTGATTACAATTCCCTCAACACACCTAACAACTCATAAGAAAAAACACAACGACAAATATGAGTAACTAAATGAAAAACGTCCTAAAAATCTACTCTAGAATAATGTACCTAACCTTGACGAAAAACAGAACTCAAAACGGATCTCAATCGGATGCCGAATCTCTTCCTCTTATCTCTTTTTTTCTTTTTTTTTCCTGTGCGGCGCTCCCTGTGTGAGAAATGATTTCGAAATTTTCTAAAATCGCGTCAAATGTGATTTTATACCAAGCGTAGCGCTTAAGCGACTATGGGTGCGCGTCTACTGAAATTGGTGCACGAGCGCCCCCTGAGGCGACCCCTAATCTGGAATCGGTGAATAGGCATGAATCAAATACCTGTCATGCGACACTCTACTTACCTTCGATTGATCATCAGCTAACTCTCGCACGAACATCGCAAGACTTTTCAATATCTTTTGCCACTTTGATGATCCTTCTTTTGTTGTGGCACCCGTAAGAGAGTAACCAAAACCTAACACTTTCACCTTACATTATCTACATCCACAACATATCTAGCTCATTAAACTAAATAGGAACTATCATCTTGCACAAAATTCCAGAATGAGATAATCAGTCAAATAATTCACCATAGCGTAACTTTTGAAGAGTCAAAATCAATGAATATCTACTCGGAACTACGTCATTGGTCTATCAAACAATTCTCCTCCTCCTTATGTTCCTCTATCTCATCTAAAATACAATTTTTTTTAATACTCCATCACAAATGTCTAATGGTAGAAAAGTAATTTGCTAAGCACCAGAACCCAACTCCCAAAAACTATTAAAAAAAAAATTCAAATAAACGTACACTGTGTTGTTTTATCAAGGATTTATTCTCATTCCCTGCACATGGCATGCCTTCCCTGCTGAAACTTTTCCTCCACCAATCAGCTGCAATACATGTCCTTTACTCTTAAAACAATTGTCTTCGACAGAAAACAACCTCTTAGATCAACTTTTGTTTTCAAAAAGTACGAGTCAAAGTGTTCCATTGAATTCCTAACTGATAAGCGTAACATAAAGAAAGCATATCAGAAATGAATTCAGTAACATGAAATCAACAGAAAGGGAAAGGGGAGAAGATCTCTTCAAAAGTTGTTAATAAAGTGACCATTCCAACAAGAATGTTATTTTTTCCTGGAAACCCACCTCCACAAAGATCCTTACCCTGGACAATCTCATCAAGTAGGTTAGTGCATCCTTTTTTTTTTGGCAGAGTAAGTTAGTTATTTCATGGTCAGTGGATGCTTATGTGTCATAGTTTGTAAGGAAACAGTGAATCAATTTACCCTTAGTTGGATTACATCCTATGCAACATACATCTGGGGAGATTCCATGAGTTCTTTGGGATATTATGTCCAGTGAGCTTTATGCTTAAAGAAACAACAGAGATCTTTTGAATGCTGTCTGTGGGCCATCATTTGGCTAACCCGTAGGAAGGGAAAACCTAAAAATAGGTTGAGAGGATAGAAGCACCAATAGTTATGATTTAAAATAGGCGAAAGAATACTGTTCATTTGGATAAATAGGCAATCTGTTCTGATCATTTTCAAGGACATAGAACCTTTTGCAGTTAATGCTTCAGTATAATTGTAAGGACCAAGATTGCATAATTCATAAAGCTAAACTAATATACGAAAAAAATTAAGATTAATGAATAGTAAAAATCCAAAACCTAGGAACTCACCCCGAAATGCTATAAAAATTTAATTAATGAAACCGACTTCATTTCCGATTAATAAAAGATAAAACCAATGATCGGAAACTAATTCAGTAAATAAATTCTCACTTGGTTAGTAATTAAATTGATTTCGATTTATTACAAGATAACCCGGTCACCGAATTTTCATCCGATTAGTAATCGAACTTAACCCAATTGATTATATATAGTATAAATCAAATTAATTAAGTAAAATTATCACCCAACACACACATATGGCAACTCATAATAAGCTGCAATTAAAAAGAATTCAGCAAGGGACAAATCAACTCCTCATCCGGGAAACAACAACATTAAAAATCAATCAATTTCTCCAGCAATTAAATAAATGCACAACCCAAACATTATATAAGACTTAAGTATACACATGATAGCTCTCTAATTTAATTTTTCAAAAATTAGGAAGCAAATTGGCTGCATAATACAGCAAATTCTGCTGCTGGCCAGTATCATGGACATAGCAGCAAAGCAGCCGAATTTTTCAATCCAATTCCAAAATTTTTCAAGTAAATTAACACACACATATGACATAAGGTCCCACACACATCCATGGTCCACAACACTTAATAAAAAATATAGAGAAAAGAGGGGAAAAGGGTCACGGCATCAGCAAAAGAAATCAGCAATGCTGATTTCAGCACACCAAACATTTCCTAATTAATTTACCAATTAAATAAATTAATTAAGGAATAAATTTTGGCATGGAAAGATAGGAAACACGTGGCAAATTAAAGGACCAGACACATGTAAAAAGAAGCTCCAATAAGAAAAAATAAAGTGGCACAAAAGGAAGCCCTCAAATCAGCCATGCTAAAGCTGATTCAGCATGGAGATTAACCGAGAATTTGCATGTGGCATCCCCAAACTAATTTGGGGATGACTCAACACTTTAATAAAGAGAATACGTAAGATAAAAGAGAGAAAAAGCCAGGTAAGAACAGAAAAAAAAAAATCATAAAGCAGAGAGAGAAATAGAACTGATTCAGGAGGCAGAGGAAGATGAACCGAAAACAGCAAGGGAATTTAGATGAAAATTTGGCAAGTAGACTTGATTCCTTTCTTCATTTGGTGCTGATTATTGATTATTCTTTCAAATATTATTATTCTAATACTTGTATTGTGTTAAATCCTTGATCATATTATATGAAAATATGAGATATATTATGATGCAAACATCCAAACTATACCAAATTAGAAAAGATTTACTTTGATTCCTTTTAATTTTATTTTATTTGAAATATTACGATTTTATTTGATTTGCTTTTATTTGACTTCATTTATTTTAGGAAGTTTTGTTATATTTAGTTAGGAACTTATATTTGTTTCTAAATTATCCTAGGATTAGAATTCTCTATATATGGACCTCAATTTTATTATTTGAAGAGGTATTGATGATTAATGAATAAATGTTAGAAAAATTGATTACAATTGAGCAATTGTGACTTCCTTTCCCCTCTCTTCCTTGGTGTCTTCTTCTTCTTGTCTCTACCCCTTTAGACTTTGTTCTTTTCTCTATTCCTCTATAGCTCTTCTCTTTATTTTTTTTCCTCATCCCTACATCAAATTGGTGTCAGAGATAAAAATTCTATTTTCTTTTTATTTTTGGCCGCCAACAATGACACCTTCTCGCACCCAACAACTAGCTACCCAACGTCCCGCAACCAGCAATCCACCATACCACCACCTCCACTGTCTCGTCACCCTACAAAGGTCTTCTGTGCTTCTGTTGGCAGTCCCAACTCCGCCCCCACTGCCTCCTCTTGATATTGTCAAAATAAATAAATAAATAAATAAAAACAAAGAGGTGATTGTTGTTTAGCACCACCTCTGTCAAAAAAAGCGTTCTGCTTGGAAAAAAAAAGAGTGAGAGAAGAAGTCATGAGAGAAGGCCCGAATCGGAATCGGGTTAGGCCGATTCTTCGTCTGCATCTACGTTGTCTTCACCTCATCACCATCCACTTTGTCATCATCTTCAACGTCGCTTTCAATGCCGTCGAAATTGCTCGTGTCGTCGTCGTCGTTGCCTTCACCTGACCAAGCAAAAGCCGCCGTCGCCGCCGCGAGTAGAACATTCGCACCCTTTCCCTCTGTGCGAGGTGTGAAGTAGGCTGTGAAGCTCGAGTGAGGTAAAAGGAAGCAGGCGAAAACAAAAGCA
>JAOVVI020001208.1:10703-22192 GCA_028571085.2 Nepenthes alata | reverse complement strand
GCCTTAACATATCTTGGTCTTTTTTCAAGTCCACGGGTGTTACTGTTTATTTTCAAGCCTCATCTTCTTCAAATTTTGGTCAACTCTTGAAATTAGTCAACGATTCCTTCATTGTTCTACTTCAGCCGTCTTCAATCAATCTACTTCGATTAATTCTCTTGATCGGTCAATGTTTTATTCTTTCCATCATTTTATCTTATCCAACGAACAATCTAGTATGGTTGTTTCCTTTATGCTAGATAGCTCAATACTTTCTGCCTAATTAATTCTCCAAATTTTGAACAATGTTTCATTATGGTCCCCTAACTTCTCTAAAATCCCTCTCCGGAAACTTACCCCAACCATTTTGGAAATCCTCTCCGAAAAGCACCTTAATCCACCCCGAAAATCCTCTCCAAAAAACTACTCAAACTTCTCCAGAAAATGCCTCAATCCACTCTAGAAATCCTCTCCAGAAAACACCTCAATCCACTTGGAAATCCTCTTCGGAAACTTACCCCAACCTCACCGGAAAGCACTTCAATCCACTCCAAAAATCATCTCGGGAAAACTACTCAAACCTCTTCGAAAATCCTCTTCGAAAATCCTCTTCGAAAAACACCTCAATCCACTCCGAAAATCCTCTCCGGAAAACATCTTAATCCACTCTGGAAATCCTCTCCGGAAACTTACCCCAACCTCTCTGGAAATCCTCTTCAAAAAATGCCTTAATCCACTTCAGAAATCATCTCCGAAAAACATATCAATCTACTCTTGAAATCCTCTCCGAAAAACTACTCAAACCTCTCCGGAAAACGTCTTCAAAAATTTGTTCAATCCTGTCTAAAATTATCCCCAAAAAACGTCTCCGGATTTTCTCAGTTGGTCAGAATATGCCTTTGCCTCCCTTAGCCGGTCAACCTTCCGTTGACCGGATCATTTTGTACAAAACCCGTACCGGTCATTTAAATCATATCGGTAATTTCACCAATGCCAGTAATTTTACTCATACCGATAATTTTGCCATACCGGTATTTTTCATCCATACCGATATTTTTTATCCATAACTGTTATTTTACCGTTCATTCATAGCGGTCATTTTATCTCAAACGCATGCCGGTCATTTACCTCAAATGCATGCCGATAAATTGTGCAAACTGGTAATTATCATGCATACCGATCATCTTGCACATTCCGGTAAATTCACCCAAACCTATAATTTCACCCATTCTGGTATATTCATGTAAACTGGTCATTTCTTTCATTCTAACCCATACCGATTATTTTTATCTTGGCATTGGCAATCGGTCATTTTCCTCAGTGCATACCGATTGTGCATACCAGACATTTTTGCCTCAATCCGAGAAAATACACCAAACCGTCCAAAACTTACCATTCCGTCTAAATGCTCTATTCCAGCATTTTCATCCACAAGCATACCAGTCATTTTCACTTCAAGGCATACCAGGCAAAATCAGCCGGTCAACGTATTGACCGATAACTTTTACCTTTAACATTTCCTAGTCACTCTGTCTTAGCCGGTCATTATGCATATCAACCGGTCAACATATGTTGACAAGATTCCGCCTCATATCCTACCAATCAACAATCCGGTCAACTATTTTGGTAGGTCAACTTTACTAATTTCGATCAACAATTAATTCTATCGGTCCGCTATTTATTTCACCGGTCAACTTTTTATTCTGTCGGTCAACTATTTTATTCAGCCGATAACTATTTTATCCTTAACAGATAACTAATTTCTTGGTCATTATGATGACTTCTTAATACTTTTTCTATAAATTAATTAAACCAAATCTTAATTATATAACCTTAATTACTATATTTAAAAATTGGGACGTTACACTATTCACTTGGGAAATCACCTCTAGAAATTTAAGATGCCATATTGAAGCCTTATTATGGAAATATCAATCCAATGGACTATTTGGACTATTTTCGAATGCTACTAAGCTTTCAAAACCTTGGGATGCTGCAATATGTCTCTATTTTCCTTTGACTCTAAAAAAAGATGCAAGGATTTGGTTCAAATGCTAGCACCGAATTTTATCTAATCCTTTTAGAAAACTGACAAATCAATTACTATCATAACTCGCCTCCAACTAAAGAAAGGAGAAGCAACCATAAAACTCCCTAGGATTCTTCAATGCCTGAATGAAAGTATTAAGCATTTTCTTGTCAAGTTTAATACCAAGACTAGGAACATATAAAAACTCATTGACGAGGTAAAATTGAATACCTTCATAACTATAAGTGTCACATCTCCAATCCCCAAGGAGACTTTATTTATCTTAATTTAAAAGTCAATCCAATTTACTATTCTAAAATAAAATAATCAACTAAATTACAAGACCTGAAATGTCACACCTGAAAGTGGCTCCGAATACCAACCATTTATAGCATTGAAACATGCGTAAAAAGATATATCTATACAAAAAATCATTGTATTTATCTGAACTACTGAAAAGAGAAATCAAGTCCCACTTCATCACTAATGACATATTATAATAATTAAATCTATTACAAAATTATTCAACTGGAATGAAAATAAACCTCCTAAGGATACAATTTAAGATAGCAGTCCAATATCAAAATATCTACACCCTAAGTCTACATCCTCGAATCATCTTCTTGATGGTATCTTTTACTTGTAAATGTCCGAGTCCTTTAATTTGAAGGGGATTAGCAAAAATAAAAATAAGAGTAAGTCAAATACTCAATAAGATATAACTTTCATAATAAAAAATATAATTTAACTTAAAATTATGTTAGAAGGAGTATGATTAGAATCAAATGAGAAGACATGTAGTCTCCATGACATCCATGCAAAATTTTAACATTTCATAAATCTATTCTTGAATAATACTCTATGAAAACACACTCAAATCATGCTAATTCTTGTGGATCAACGGGCAATAGGACATTATCGATAAAAAAATACAAGTTTATTTATTTTCATATAATCAAAGGTCTTATACTACTATTTAAGACTCATAAATTGCCCGTTATATATATAACCTTGCAAATAGAATCGAATGTTGCTTTTACCCTATAGATAGAATCTCGATTACCACTATAATATATTAAAACATATCATAATATGCCACCGTTGATTTCTTAATATAGCCTGATGCATAATGAAAGAAAAACTCAATACAAATACAAATAATCTTTATATTTTCTCAATCCAGAGAAAATATTTTTAATTTTTTAATAGATTGTAGAGTTTGCTTTCAAATTATTCCAATTTTTTGTCAAGCAATGACAAGAAATACTATTTGTAACAAAACTTTGAACATGCTGATGTTAAAACATTTAAAGCTACATCATGAGACTTTCAAACATATGGAACTATCTGTAATAAAAATTATTAAAAAATTAACAATATTTTATAATTTTAACATTTCATTTCCATTAGCAATCATGTAGGGATAATTCATAGAAATTTTAAAATATGCGAAGCGTAAAATTAAGGATTTTTGGACCAACTAAATATTATGTATGAAAATTAAACATGTAAGAATATTAAGTCAAATTTCATAACATGTATGAAAGAAAATTACATAAATCAATTAAATAATACAATGTGCATTGGCTTAGACATAGATTTCATATAATATTATAGAAAAAATAGAAGAATGGTACATGCATTTAATTAATAATTATCTTAAGTACAAAAATAAGTATACATGAGCACTTAAAATAATAAATACTTAAAGAGGTGAAAAGAAATTAGCAACAAAGAAAAGATAATTGAGATGCACTTATTTTAACTTCAAATTTATCAAAATCTTCATTAGTTTGACCTTAAATGACATTCTCTTATTTTCTCTCTCTCTTTCTATCTCTTCTTCTATTCTCCTTCTCTCTCTTCTCTCAAAATTTGATAAAAAATAATTAAAAATTAGTTGAATGTAACTTCTATAAAAGATTGACACATGTGCACCTATCAAGCAAATATTGGATGCCGTAGCAAAATATTATGGCTCGTGAGTATCACCTTAGACAATCATCAGGCACTAGAAATCTATCGAAAGTGTGCATGAGCATCTTTCAAATGCATATCGAAGGTAAGCATTCTACCAAAAGTGTGCTTGAGTTACGATCAAGCTTTTTCCAGGCGTGACGTCTTTATCTAGAACATACCGATGCACACGTCAGGCACCGATCAAATGCAATTCAACCCGAAGTGACCCGATCTAAAGTTGGTTTAAACCTAGTTTTCTCATTTGACCTAAAGTCTTTCTCTTCTAAACTCAATTTAGTCATAATGAAGTTTATAATTTTGAAACATGCATCTTAAAACAAGACAACTAGGTGATTTCTTCAAGTATTTAGTCCAACAATAGTCAAAAACTTTCCAAGATGTAGAAACTATCACCTGGGTATATATTACAACCGATGGCTGATGAAGTAAGGTGACAAGAATGATCAAATTATGGATACCAACTAATGTCAAACAATGGAAAAAAGAGAAATGATGATAACTCGTCCCCTCGAGGTCACAAGAAGTAGCAAAGAATAAAGTCAGTAGTATGTAAATAATACATGTTGTTGAGCCTTACACCATTGAACAACACCGAGATGTTAGATCGAGAAGTTTCTTAAGTGGCCAAAGTAGGTCACAAATCCAAAAGAAGGTGATTATTCTAAGCACCGTTTCTAGTATCAATCTTTAAGGCACAATAGCGAAGATTGGTGGATGTTGAGAAAAAGAAATTGAGGCCTTGTTTCAGAAGGGGTATTTCAACAAGTATTTGTAAAATCTTGAGTCTGCCCCGATAACAATAATAAAAGTAACATAGAGCTATTAGAACAACCTTGGAACCAGGTAGCAGCTGGCATAATACGCATGATATCAATAAGGCCAACTGATAGCAAACTCCAAACCACTCGGAGGATACTTCCTCAAACAAGAGAGAGAAGTTGTGGGTAAAAGATTTTATCTTTAGTTTTAATAACAATGATATGGAATATGTAACATCTCCCCTACTCTGACCCTCCTGTTGTATCGGTACCCACTTCAGACAAAGTCTTAGACTCTTAGTCCAAATGGGTTTTTATTAATAATAGAAGTCCAAGAAATGTTCCTTATCTTAATACATTTGTTAAGATAGGATTGAAAAGGAATCAAATGCAACCATCAAATGAACCGTTGCATGGGTTAGATAATAAACCGATTCAAATACAAGAAATCATTCAACTGAAAGTTATCTTGGAAGTATATCCGAAAATAGCTTACCATATACTAACTTTCCTAATTATCTTCCCTCGATTTATAACGTCGTACTTGGTTGACCATGCTTAGCAACTTTCGAGGCGGTCACCTCAATCCTACATCTAATAATGAAATTCTTGACCAAATATGGTGTTAGTGTGATGTCCCATATCGGATGGGGATAAAAACAAAGCGTACCTTATAATGGCGTGGATACTTCTCCCTTGTAGACGCATCCTAGGAGCTTGTGGGGGGTTCACCAGGAGAAAACCTTGAGGCCTGTGTATGGCTAGAGATGCCGAAAAGTTCTCCCAGGCAAAAGAGAATAAAATCTCGCCACACTGTGCCGCCACTACGCCACTCTGGGGGACACATCTTGGGACCTTGGGATCGCCAGAACAAAATCTTGCAGCCTGTGTGGTCGGGAGGGTTAATATCCACCATAATGTGTGCTTATGTGGCTGTTGCAGGCTCTGATGATTGAAAGGCTGTGTGTTTCTCTGGTGGATGCGTTTTGGAGGCAGTCAAGGCCGTCTTCCATGAACAAAAATGTATTCCTGTGTGATAAAGCGGACAATATTCACAAGCAGGTGCCCAAAAATATTACAAATGGTATTAGAGATGGGGCCCGATTTGATGTGCCAGCGCAGATGTTGGGCTCCCAAGGGGGTAGACTGTGATGTCCCACATCAGATGGGGAGAAAAATAAAGCGTGCCTCATAAGAAAGTGGATACTTCTCCCTTGTGGATGCATCCTGGGAGCCAATGGGAGGTTTGCCAGGAGAAAATCTTGAGGCCTGTGTATGGCAGGAGACGCCGAGAAGTTCTCCCAAGCAAAGGAGGACAATATCTCGCCACACTGTACCGACACTGCGCCACTCTGGGGGACGCTTCTTGGGACCTGTGGGGAGTCACCAGAACAAAATCCTGTGGCCTGTGTAGTTGGAAGGGACAATATCCACCACACTATGTGCCTATGTGGCTACTGCAAACTCTGATGGTTGAAAGACTGTGTTTCTCTAGTGGAAGCATTTTGGGGACAGTGGAGGCCTTCTGCTATGAATAAAATCATGCACCTGTGTGGTAAAGCGGATAATATTTACAAGCGGGTGCCCGAAGATGTTACAGTTAGAGTAGTAAGAGGAGATCAAGTCATTGGAAGAAGTTGCTACTTAACACAAATAAACAAGTTGACACCTTCTCAACTGATAGAAGAATTAGATCATTGAGACGAGAATGAGCTCTACAAGGGCAACCTCGAGAACCACCCCTCTAAATTCCTCTTAATTAGGCTGATCTAGATATATCTATCTAGAATGGTCTGTTGTTGACTCCAAACTTACTAGAACGATTAATATAGTTCCAACAAAATAATGCAAATGTCTTTGCCTGAACACCCACAGATATGTAAGGAATATCAACCAATGTGATGATTCACAAGTTGAACATCATTCCATGGCATAAATCAGTTAGATAGAAAAGGATAAATTTGTTCTGTGAAAAAACTCATTGTAGTACGTGAATAAGTTGAAAAGTTACTTGATGCCAAGTTCAACAGGGAGGTTTATTAGTCGAACCAATTATCAAATATTGTCCTTGTTAAAAAGAGTTATGGGAAGTGGAAGATATGCATCGATTTCTTCAATATGAATGAGGCATGTTTGAAAGATAGATTTCTATTAGTGAGAATCGATCAATTGATGGGCTCAACGTCCAGACACTAATTACTAAGCTTCATTGATGCTTATTTAGCTTATAGCCAAATAAGGATGAACTCAAGAGACAAGGAGATGACTTTATTCATGATAGATCAGGAGACTTAATGCAACAAGGTGATATTCTTCAATTTAAAAAATGTTGAATCGACACATCAAAGGCTGATGTACAACAAGTTTGAGTATTATATCAGGAAAAATATAGAGGTGTTTATAGATAGCATGCTGATCAAAAGTATATTCGTCAACGATCATATTCATAATCTGACCAAGGCATTTGAAGTTCTTAGAGCATACTATATAAAGTTAAACCCAACAAAATGTGTGTTTGGAGTACCTTTCAAAAAAATCGTGAGCTTCATTATTTCACAATGAACAATTGAAGCAAATCCAAATAAAATAGAAGCTATAATAGATATGGAACCTCCTCAAATGATTAAAGAAATTTAGAGTTTAACCAGAAAACTTGATACTTTGTCTCAATTTCTAAAGAAATTAGTTGAGAAATATGTGCCCCCTTCAAAGCTTTAAGAAGCACAAATACTGACGGGTACTGATGAACAATGGAGTATTAATAAGTATTCCTAGAGTTAAAAGAGTATCTAATAATTCGGCCTCTTTTACCTTGTCCAAAGGAAGGCAAAGAGCTATGTCTCTATCTAGCTGTCTTTGAAACCACTTTGAGCTCTGAATCACCTATCTCCTCATTTAATAAATTTGATATTGTTAATTTATCTTGAAATTATTATGGATATATTGGATATAATTGTATGATATAAATTTGAAAGAAATTTAGAGAATGAAGCAGGCTTGGTGCCTAAAGCATGCCTTACACGCTCATGTGCACTTTTGTCAGATTAAATGTGATTGAAGAGAACCCTTAGATCGCTCAAGCAGGATTCAAGTAAATTGGTGTGTACCTAATACATGCCTCTTGAGCACTCGAGCGTGAGATTTGAGATTAAAGGTATCCTTAACCCTCATCCTCGGTCTATTTCCATTTCCTTTAAATTTTATTTACATTGATAATTTTATCAAATATGTATGTTATTTTTACTTGCCATATTTTGATTATTTGTGCATGAATATAGTTTTACTAGATGTCTTGAGAATTTTCTTGATTTTATCAAATATTTGAGAAGTTTGAGGATTTAAGTAAAATGGATGATCATTCTAAAATACTTGACTTATGTTCAAAATATTTATAAAGAAAAGTCATAAAAACTTATATATGGCCCTTATATGTTACATCCCATGCAATTATTGTAGGAAACTTTTTAAACATTTGTTATAGAGACCCTTTCTAATTTGGCATTTTATGACAACTATCATAACAGATTGAATAAATTAATATATGTAGAAGTCTTAATATATTTAAATAGATTTGAACACTACACCTTTCATCCACAGGTGACAAAAAAGTGATCTTTATCCCCGTCTATAGGGTAGAATATATAAATGGCCAACCTGTGAATTTAAATAGTAGTGATACGACCTAAGGTTATCAATAGTATGTGTAACCCCTCCTCAAGATTAATCTTTCGGCCTTTGATTCTCTGATTCGAGTATATTTTAAATTTTTAATATATTTTACCTGCATATGATTTGGATGCATGAGACATTGGTTTGAAATTCACAGATTTTGACCGTCATTTGGGTTTGGATATTGAATTTTGGTTAGTTTCATACATTTAAATCATTTGGTATTTGCTTTTGTATTATACACTCTTCGTACAAGACTAAATTCAGACATTTGCAAATTTTTCATACTGGATATTTGAATTTCAAGTCTTACAAAATTTGTACTTGTTTATTGATTGTTCATTCACTGTAAGTATGCATAAGGCTTGATTTCTTAAATTGTGGTAATTATATTTAATTAAGTTAATATAATTAAAATTAAGGTCAAATGATATAAAAATGGATTAAAAGTTCATATTTAACCAAACAATGTGGAACCTGAATGAGGTTCAACCAGCGCACGAGCACCAATTCCAATGGGCTCAACGTCTAACGCACACCCGAACCAGCACTCAAGCTTGAAAGAGCATGGCAACAGTGCCTGAGGCATGCCTGTGCTTGCCTAAGCACACTAGGTTGCCTGATGTGCGCCTAAATGGGTACTCGAGCACCATGTAGTATAAAAGGGACTAGTCGATCGATTCTGCCATTTTTCTCCAAACTTTTCAAAGAGGAGAGAGAAGAAGAAAGAGAAGGAGAGAAAGGGCCATAGAAGCTGAAATTTATTTAATCCAAATTAGATTTTGGGTAAATCGGAGTGAAGGCAAGTACACTTTATACTTCTTCTATTGTTACTGTTCTTTTCTAATTTTTATTAACAATTCTTGTTTCATTACTCAACTATGACATAATTTCAAAGTATTAATGATTATATTGAGTATGCATATTAGTTTTCAATGATTTTATAGCAACATTTTATGAGAATTCATGACTAAGTTTAAGTATAGTATATATATTTTTTGAATACTGTATTAAAATTTCAAGTATGGTTTGAAAGTCTAGTTTATTGCTCCTACATGTTTACTTTTGTGGATAACATTATTACATGTTTAGAAAATACTAAGTATAGGTTATATATATTCTAAAAATTCATGTAATGTTCTAAAAATTCAAGTAGAATCTCTGCAGGTATGTTCATAAGCTGATTTTTGCACTCTTGCAGAGTTTTGGCTACATAATTATGTTAAATTAACATTTCATATTTTTAAGGGTTAATAAGCTAAATTTTTACAAGTAATACCAGTCTTGCATGTGCTGTAAAAACTACATGCTTACGAAGTTGTTGAATTTTACTAGTCCATGCTAAATTTCCTGCGCTATAAGCCAAATTAGCATTACGTGTATTGAAAATTCATCCAGCTTAAATTAGACAGTAGGTTTATGTTTTACATGATATGAATTTATGATTGGATCATGGTTATTAATTAACGGATAATATATTATAGTGGTATATCGATATTCGAACCTATTATATATGGGTGAGAAGCAACCTTTGACCCATCTATAAGTTGATATGTAAACGGCCTACCTATAGGTCTTGAACAATAGTATCTGGCCTCTGATTGTGCAAGAACATATACAACCCAGTTCTTGATTGTCTGCTCCTTTAATCAATAAGACCTACTAGCCTTAGTCCATAAGAAAAATCAGAATTAAGCATAATTTGATGATTTAAATTGAAAAGGAATATGATAAGAATTTTAGAATGTCTAAACTGAATTTCCTACACAAGTCTTACAAAAATTCTATGTCATTACATCAGATCATGATCTATAATCCTTTTGATATATTTTTGAGGCAAATTATATTTGATTATTGATATATTATGTGCTTTGTCAAGTTTTTGGCTCACTTCTTACTGTTTTGCAATTCCCCTCAGATGAGATACATGAATTCTTACCAAATGAATAGGAGTGAAGGATCGAAATGATGAGATAAGTTTAGTTTAGAGTCTTATGGATATTTAATGTTGTTTTATATTTTCTGATAATAGTTAATGTATTTAATACCGTAATTTTAGCTCTAATTTTAATTTTTAGATGAGGTTATGTTATTTGGATTATTGTAATTCAGTTTTTGGATTGCTTTAGAATGTCTAATATGTTGTATTGATTTTCGAAGTAGTTTTTGAGATGTCTAAAAAGATGAATTGTCGAGTGTCATACAATAGGTAATGGGTTGATGTTATTATGGTTTTATAATTATATTGTGTCATTCGATGATTGATCGTTGGTTGTCAAATTGTAATTTATGATTTAATTTTGTAATTTATATACTCGTATTGGATCGGTTTTGCTCCTTACGGAAGCTCCGATATCACCGTTGAGTTGGTGTTGGAGCCACATGAAACATGGCACGTGTTTTGGGTCCTATATATAATATTACATTTAATTATTATAACTATTCAATGTATCGATGTGAAATTAATGTCAAGATATTAATTAGAAGATAAATTGATTAATTAATAATTATTTGATTAAGAATTAATTACGGAATTAGAATTTGGGACTTGACAAGTTAAAATGGTATCAGAGAAGCCATAAGGAGATACTTCTGTTAGTCTAAGGATTTAATTTGATTGATTTTTGTTTGTGGTTCTAATATGATAAATATTGTGTGATAGAATTAAGATATGACAGGACACAGAAACAACATTGGATCAAGTTCTTGCCCAGATAGAGAGGAGGATTAACTGAACAACATGGTAATGATGACGGACGTAATGGAATTGATGGTTTGGGGTTAGCCTAACTCGAAGTAAATTTTGGCTCCAACAAATCAAAGACCTACGACGTATGACCATTTTACTAATGAACAGGTGTCAAAATTTATGGGTGATTCAAATCCGACCAGGATAGAAATTTAGATCCGGAGGATCAAGAAAGTCTTAGCAATGATTTGATGCCCAGAAGAATATAAGGTAACCTTCATCACATACAAACTAGAGGGAGTGTTAGACCATTAGTGGTTCATAAAAAAGAGAGCTATAGGTTTGGAAGATGATGAGATCACATGGGATATATTCATGGAGCCCT
>JAOVVI020001207.1:0-25540 GCA_028571085.2 Nepenthes alata | reverse complement strand
AAACTAACAAAATAACAACTAACAAAATAAAATAACAGAAGAACATGTTCATGAATGAAGGGAAAAGGGCATATCTTCCACCAAATACAGTAACTAAACATAATTCCTAAATTTAGGAGACAACCAGAATATCTCAAAGCTTCTACTTCTGCCGAAGGTCGAATGTCCCTATTTGACGATTGTCGGGGAGGGGATATCGTGGCTGCCGATACTGAGTACGTAACAGTGGACACTCTGTAAAACTTTGTTTTCTGGTGATTCTACAAATCAAAGATATTCAGAAGCCACCGTATGCAAGATTGTTGAGGAAAAATAATGCCGATAAGATAGATAAATCTAGAAGAAGCAGCAATGACACACACTGCAGGAAGGAAGAGAATCAAGGCATACTGTATTTTTACGTGGAAACCCTAAATTAAATAGGAGGAAAAAAATTACGGGACACTTAATCCCCAATAATTTTACTATATAAATTTAGGTTACAGAAACCCTAACTACAGAAGCCCCCGAAAAATTGAGAATAACTGTAAAGTACTCTCCTTTGTTTTTCTGTATTTCTTTACACTTAAAAAGTAACAATGTATATATACATATATAAATGTATCGGGCGGCACCTACTCTGTAAAACGATTACATGCACTACAAAGCTTACCACCTACTCTGCAAAGTTATCTTCCTGACCAAAACTTTACAATTGACCTAGTCTACAATGTCGGCTACGAACTTTGCTACATGTACTGACTTTGCAGGTACTTTTAGGCACATGCCAAATTTGTCCACCCGCCCTTCTCTAGTAACAAAATCACTCCGGTAAATTTTTTTACTCCGGCCTCGTGTACCACTTTCGAATTACTATTTCAAAATTTCACTCTGGAATTCCATTTTGGGAATTCCACTCGGAAATTTCAACAAGCCATTTTCACACCGGAATTCTACTCCGCTCATTTTCACACCGCAATTTCAACATAGTCGTTTTCAATCAGGAATTTCACTCAATGCATTCTCACTCCAAAATTCCACACTGATCATTTTCACTCCAAAATTCCACACCGATCATTTTCACACTGGAATTCCACACCAGTCATTTTCACACTGGAATTCCACACTGGTTATTTTCAATCCAAAATTCCACACCGATCATTTTTACACCAGAATTCAACTCCGGTCATTTTCATACCGAAATTCCAATCGAATCATTTTCACTCTGGAATTCCACTCTGACCATTTTCATACCGAAATTCCAACCCGGTCAATTTCAAACCAGAATTTCACTCAAGGCATTTTCAATCCAAAATTCCACACCGATCATTTTCACACCGGAATTCCACACCGGTCATTTTCACATCGGAAATCCACTCTGGTCATTTTCAATCAAAAAATCAACACTAATCCTTTTCACTCTGGAATTCCACACCAATAATTTTCACACTAGAATTCCAACCAAGTCATTTTCATACCGGAATTCCACTCCGGTCATTTTCACAATAAAAATCCAACCTAGTCATTTTCAATCCGCAATTTCACTCGAGGCATTTTCAATCCAAAATTTCACACCGATCATTTTTACTCCGAAATTCCACATCGATCATTTTCACAACGAAATTCCAATCTGCTCATTCTAAATCCAAAATTCCACACCGATCATTTTTACTCTAGAATTTCTCACCGGTCGTTTTCACTTCGAAATTCCACTTCGATCATTTTCACTCTAAAATTCCAACCAGTAATTTTCACAACAGAATTCCAACTCGGTCATTTTCACCCCGAAATTCTACTCTAGTCATTTTTACACCAAAATTTTAACCTAGTAATTTTAATCTGGAATTTCACCCGTGGGCTTTTCAATTTAAAATTCCACACTGATCATTTTCACTCCGAAATTCCACACCAGTCATTTTCACAACAGAATTCCACTCGGGTCATTTTCAATCTAAAATTCCACACCAATCATTTTCACTCAAGAATTCCACTTCAGTCATTTTCACTCCGAAATTTTAACCGATCTTTTTCAGGCCCAAATTCCAACCCAGTTATTTTCACTCCAGAATTTCACTCCAGTCATTTTCACACCGAAATTCCAACCCGATCATTTTCAATCCAAAATTTCACTCGAGTCATTTTCAATCCAAAATTCCACAAAGATTATTTTCACTTCGAAATTCCACACCGGTCATTTTCACAACGGAATTCCACTCTGCTCATTTTCAATCCAAAATTCCACATCGATCATTTACACTCCGAAATTCCACACCAGTCATTTTTATTCCAGAATTCCACTCCGGAAATTTTCACTCTGAAATTTCAACTAGTCATTTTCATACCAAAATTCCAGCCCGATCATTTTTACTCTGGAATTTCACTCCGGTCATTTTCACAACGAAATTCCAACCCGATCATTTTCAATCCAAAATTTCACATGAGCCATTTTAACTCCAGAATTCCACACTGATTATTTTCACTTTGAAATTCCACGCTAGTCATTTTCACACCGGGATTCCACTCTACTCATTTTCAATCCAAAATTCCACACAGATCATTTTCACTCTGGAATTCCACACTGGTCATTTTCACTCTGGAATTCCACACTGGTCATTTTCACACTTGAATTCCACTCTGGTCATTTTCAATCCAAAATTCCACACTGATCATTCTCACATCGGAATTACACTCTTTCCATTTTCATACCGGAATTACACTCTGTGCATTTTCAATCTAAAATTCCACACTGATCATTTTCACTTCAGAATTCCACACTGGTCAATTTCATTCTGAAATTCTACTCCAGTCATTTTCAATCCGAAATTCTAACTACTCATTTTCACACCAGAATTCCGACCCAGTCATTTTCACTCCCAAATTCCATTCAAGTTAATTTCGCTTGGAAATTCCAACACGGTCATTCTCAATCCAGAATTTCACTCAAGGCATTTTCAATCCAAAATTCCACACGGATCATTTTCACTTTGAAACTCCACAACGGTTATTTTCACACTGGAAAACCACTCTGCACATTTTCAATCCTAAATTCCACATTGATCATTTTCACTTAAGAATTCCATACCGGTCATTTTTACTCTAGAATTACACTCCGGGCATTTTCGCTCTGAAATTTCAACCTTGTCATTTGCAATCTGGAATTTCACTCGAGGCATTTTCAATCCAAAATTCCACACTGATCATTTTCACTTTGAAATTTCACACCGGTTATTTTCACATCGAAATTCTACTCTGCCCATTTTCAATCCAAAATTCCACACCGATCATTTTTACTCCAGAATTTCACATCGGTCATTTTCACTTCGAAATCTCACTACGGTCTTTTTCACTCCGAAATTTTCACCAGTTATTTTAACACAGGAATTCCAACTCGGTCATTTTATCTCAGGAATTCTACTCTGGTCATTTTCACTTCGAAATTCCAATCCGGTAATTTTAAATCCGAAATTTCACTCGAGGCATTTTCACTCAAAAATTCCACACTAATCATTTTCACTTTGAAATTCCACACCGGTTATTTTCACATCGGAATTCTACTCTGCCCATTTTGAATCCAAAATTCCACACCGATCATTTTTACTACAGAATTTCACACAGGTCATTTTCACTCCGGAATCTCACTCCGATATTTTTCACTCCAAAAGTTTCACCAGTTATTTTAACACAAGAATTCCAACTCTGTCATTTTATCTCAGGAATTCTACTCCGGTCATTTTCACTTCAAAATTCCAATCCGGTCATTTTAAATTCAGAATTTCACTCGAGGCGTTTTCAATCAAAAATTCCACACTGATCATTTTCCATTCAAATTCTACACCGGTCATTTTCACACCGGATTTCTACTCTACTCATTTTCAATCCAAAATTCCACACCAACCATTTTCACTCCGGAATTCTACACAAGTCATTTTCACACTTGAATTCCACGCTGGTCCTTTTCACTATGAAATTTCAATGAGTCATTTTCACACCATAATTCCAACCCGGTCATTTTCACTCCAGAAATCCACTCCGGTCATTTTCACACTGAAATTCCAACCCGGTTATTTTCAATCCGGAATTTCACTTGAGGCCACATCGCCGTGCGCGCTTGTGCACACATTGAAGTCAATAAACTTCCCAAACGGGAGTGACTCATATCCCAATAAACTTTCCCACTCGACCGTGAGAGAACGATATTCGTCAGTCCAGCTACTTCTCAACAAGTCTCAAGCTTCACTTTCGGTTGTACTTTGGTCATCATATTTGACCCATTTTTTCCAATCTGAACTTTTTCGAGTGACAACATTCCTGAGTCAATGACATCTCTCTCCCAATGATATCGAATATCAATATACTTCGATCTCGAGTGGAAGGACTTATTACAGAGGCATATTGTACTTTGGCTGTTACAAAGTACCGGGTACCTTTCCTGCTTGAAACCAAGTTCCTTGACGAATTTCTTCATCGAAAGCATCTCCTTGCTGGCCTCAATCACAGCAATGAATTCTGCCTCAATTGTTGACAGAGCAACATACTTCTACTGCTTTGACTGCCATAAAATAGACTCTCCGGTGAACTTAACTAAGTATCTCTCAGTGGACTTTTGAGAGTCAACATCACTTGTCATATCAGCATCATGTATACTACAAACAGAGGCTTATCAGTTTCAAAACACAGCCTCATCTTGGAAGTCCCCCAAAGATATATCAGTATCCACTTTACTGACAACCAATACTCCTTACTAGGATTTGACAAAAATCGACTAACTATGCCAACAATATGTGCAATGTCTTGCCTGGTACAGACCATAGTGTACATTGGGCTTCCCACGGTCAACGAGTAGGATACACTCCTTATGCTGAATTTTTTAACATCCAAGATGGACACTACCTACAACTTAATCTATAATGATTCGCAAGTAGAGTGCTTACCGGCTTAGACTTGTCCATATTGAAGAGTTGGAGCACCTTCTCCGCATAACTTTCCTAGGCATCCACAATCTCCTTGCCTTATGGTCATGAAATAGTCTGATACCCAGAATTTACTTCACCAGCCCCAGGTCCTTCATAGCAAAGGATTTCCTGAGCTGTTGCTTCAATTCAAAGATTCAGGAGGAATTACGTCCAACAATTAGCATATCATCCACATAGAATAGGAGAATAACAAAATCATGTTCTAAAAACCTCAGAATAAAGACGCAATGATCCGAAATAGTCTTTCGGTAGCCTTGATCTATCATAACAGACTCAAATTTTTGTACTATTGTCTCAGAGATTACTTTAGCCTATACAGGCTTTTCTTCAGACGACACACTAAATATTCCTTCCTTTAACCCAGAATCTCTCTGGATCCTCTATGTAAATTTTCTCCTTAAGGTCACCGTGTAGAAATGTCGTCCGCATATCCAATTGCTCCACCTTTAGGTCCAGAACAGCTGCCAATCCAAGCATGACCTATATTGATGACATCTTCAGGACTGGGCAAACATTTCATCAAAATAGACATATTTTTTATGGTTAAAACCTTTCACAATAAGTCGCGCCTTGTACCTCGGTTGCGAGGTGCCCTCGTCGGTCTTCAGGTGAAAGACCACTTGTTCTTCAAGGCTCTCTTTCCTTTTGGCAACTCGGCCAGTTCAAATGTATTATTCTCATGCAGTGAACTCATCTCGTCCTTTGTGGCCTCCATCCATTCTGTATTATGATCACCTTTCATAGCTTCTTTAAATATTTCTAGCTCTCCTCTATTAGTAAGCAAATTATACTCACTTGCCGACAGGTAAACTGATGGCTGTCGGTTTCTTAAAGATCGCCGAATAGGAACAACCTCGGCCGGCTAAGTAACATTTCCGCCATCATCATCTTCATTTGGCATTGGTATCTCTTCATTACCTTCCCTGGCCATGCCTTAGCCATCAACCTCTTGTCCAAGAGGTGCCGGTCAGACAATTTCAACACTCATCTTATCAATCCGACCGGTATCAAAGACAGCCTTCTTTTTTCTAATATCATAAATGGTCTCATTCTCAACAAATACCGCGTCCCTTGATCTGACAAGCTTTCTTTCAGTTGGGTTATAGAGTCTAAATCCGAACTCATCTGCCCCATAACCCAAGAAGACACATTGCATTGTCTTCGACTCCAATTTTGTCCTTTTATCCTTTGGGACGTGGACGAAGGCTTTGTACCTAAATACCGAAAAGTGGTCATAGGATGGTTCTTTCTTGGGCCACATATTCTTTGGGACTTCTCCATTTAATGGGTCAATCGGTGACCTATTTATGACACAAGCAGTGGTTCTCAAGGCCTCCACCAAAAATGATTCGGAGAGCTTTGCTTCAGAGAGTACGTATCTGACTCTCTCCATCAGCGTACAATTCATGCGCTCTATAACTTCGTTCAGCTGTGGCGTCTTCGGTGATGTCTTCTGATACCGACTACTATGCAACTGTCAATAGTCATCAAAAGCTTCAATGTATATGCTGCTGTTGTCACTTCTGATGCACTTCAGATTTCTTCCTGTCTGCCGTTCAACCAGAGCATCAAAATTCTCAAATACCCATAACTTTCTTAAGCAATCTTCAATGAACGAAACAAAAATATTGTGTGCCTCCAAATGACTTTTCTTTGAACGGCCCACACACATCAGTTTGCACTAGTTCAAATAGCTCGGCCTTTTTGGTGGACAAGTCTCCTCAGAATGTGACTCGTCGTTACTTTTCCGTCATGCAGTGAGGACAAGTCATCTGGCTGGTCTCCTTTACTCCTCGAATGAGGCCCTTCTTGGCCAGGTTGCTGAACCCTTTTTTACTCATGTGGCCCAACAGATGGTGCCACAGATTCGAGGACTCCTCACTACTTGCAACGCTCACCTCTTCGGCCACAGCAGACACTTTCACCACATATAGGCCAGAGACTTTTTTTTCTATGGGTAACGACTAGAGACCCTCTAGTCAATCTCCGTGCTCATTCATAGAAGGTATTGCAGTACCCTTCATCATCCAATCTACCAGCTGATATTATATTCAACCGAATATCTAGTATTTGTTGAACGTCTTTCAAAAATAACACCGTACCATTGTTGGTGACTAGCGATGTGATACCTCTGCCAATGACCCGAGATGTTCCTTTATTTTCTATTCTTAACACTCCAAAATCACTCAGAGTGTAAGATGTGAATAGTCCCCTTCTAGAGGTGGCATGGATTGAAGCACTTGTATTCACTACCTGATTGGACTCGTGATCGGTCAAGTTTACCTTATCATCCATCTCACAAGTAAGCAAGAGTTCACCCTCAGTTACGACTGAAATCGAGACCTTCTCCTCACTTTGTCCCTTCTCGACTCTGCTTTCTTTTCCTACGCTTTTACACTTCTATTTATAACAATACTTTTAATGTAGCATTTCTTTCCATAATAATAACACTCAAAATTTTGATACCTCACTGGGACTTATTGCGGTCATTCTCTCCAGACTTTGGACCGCATCCTTTACTCCTTCCCTGTAACTCAATCGCTAGTACTTCGGAGTGCTGAGAGATGGACCCTTGTGACTGTCGTCTCATCTCCTTGTTTAGCACTGCTCCTTTTACCATCTCAAATGTTACCTCCTAAGCTATTTGGCGCATTATTAATGATGGTGATTCTGATCACCTCCTATGAGTCCGGTAGAGTTGTTATGAGCCATAAGCCCAACACCTCGTCTTCAAATTTAATGCCTATCCCATTTAGCCGGTCAACGTACCCTTGAAACTCATTTAGGTAGTCGACAATGGACAAGCTATCCTTGTATCACACCTACATTGATTTCATCAAGTGAAATAACTTATTATTGACAATCTTGGAAGCATAGAGCGTCTCCAACTTCCCCTATAGTGCCCTTGCATTATTCTCACCCCTGATGTTATTATACGCATTATTGTCCATAAACTGCCGAATATAGCTACACACCTGCTTATGCTAAAAAACTAAGCCTTCTTCCAATTTTGCCTCTGGCTTTTGAGTGGCAAACACCAGAAGGTGTATTGATTTCACAAATAGCAGGTCTGACATCCTACTCTACCAAATGTCATAAATCTCGCCATTCAAGCAAATCATCTTTTTGCCTACCTCTATGGTTTCCAACAAAATTTAATAGCCGGTACTAACAACCTGTCTCTGATATCACCTATGAGAAAAAATAAAGTCGATAAGATAGAGAAATCTAGAGGAAACAGCAATGACACACATACACAACAATGAGAAAGAGAATCAAAACACAGTATTTTTACCTGAAAACTCTTTTTTGAATAAGAAGGAGAAAACCACAGGATATTTATTCCACAATAATTTCACTTTGTAAATTTAAATTATATAAATTCTGGCTACACAAGCTCCCGAAGAATAGAGAACAAGAGCAAAGCACTACTCCTTTGTTTTTTCTGCGTTTTTCACATTAAACAATGCAGCAATGTATATATATATATATTCAAATGCATCGGGTGGTACCTACTCTGTAAAACGATCGCATGTACTACAAAGTCTGCCATCTACACTTTAAAGTAGCCTTCTTGCCCTGAACATTGCAGTTTACTTGCTTTGCAAGGTCGGCTATCAACTTTGGAAGGTTAACTATCTGCTTTATTGCATGTACTGATTTTGTAGGTACTTTTCGGTACATACCAGATTTATCCACTTGCCCATCACTACTACCAAAGTCACTTCGATAAATTTTATAACTCTGGCCTTGTGTACCACTCCGGAATTCCACTTCGGTGATTTTCAATCTAAAATTCCAACCGGTCATTTTCACATCAGAATTCCACTTTGGTCATTTTCAATCCAAAATTCCACACCGGTCATTCTCACTCCAAAATTTCACACCGGTCATTTTCACTCCGAAATTCTACTCCGGTCATTTTCACACCAAAATTCCAACCCGAACATTTTCAATCAAGAATTTCACTCGAGCCATTTTCAATCCAAAATTCCATGCTGATCATTTTCACTTTGGAATTCAACACAGGTCATTTTCACACCGGAATACCACTCTGGTCGTTTTCAATCCAAACTTCCACACCAATCATTTTCACTTCAGAATTCCACACCGGTCATTTTCACTTCGCAATTCCACTCTAGCCATTTTCACTTCGAAATTCAAACTGGTCATTTTCACACCACAATTCCAACCTTGTCATTTTCATTTCGAAATTCCACTCCGGTCATTTTCACATCAAAATTTCAACCTGGTGAGTTTCAATCCAGAATTTCACAGGAGACATTTTCAATCCAAAATTCCTCACTGATCATTTTTACTCTGGAATTTGACACTGGTCATTTTCACATCGGAATTCCAATCTGCTCAATTTCAATCCAAAATTCCATGCTGATCATTTTCACTCCGGAATTCAACACCGGTCATTTTCACTCCAGAATTCCACTCCTATCATTTTCGCTCCGATATTCCAACCGGTCATTTTCACACAAGAATTCCAACTTGGTCATTTTCACTCCGGAATTTCACTCCAATTTTTTTCACACAAAAATTCCAACCCAGCCATTTTCGTTCCAGAATTTCACTTCAGACATTTTCAATCCAAAATTCCACAATGATTATTTTCACTATGGAGTTCCACACTAGTCTTTTTCACACCGGAATTCTACTCTGGTCATTTGCAATCCGAAATTCCACACCAATCATTTACATTCTGGAATTCCACATTGGTCATTTTCACACCGGAATTCCACTCTGGTCATTTTCAATCCAAAATTCCACACCGATCATTTTCACTCCGGAATTCAACACTTGTCATTTTCACACTAGAATTCCACTCTGCTCATTTTCAATCAAAAATTTCACACCAATCATTTTCACTCCGGAATTCTACATTGGTCATTTTCACTCCGAAATTCCACTCAAGTCAATTTCACTCTGAAATTCCAGCCAATCATTTTCACACTAGAATTCTAACCCGGTCATTTTCACTCTGGAATTCCACTCTAGTCATTTTCACACCAAAATTCCAACCCAGCCATTTTCGGTCTGAAATTTCTCTCGAGGCCACATTGCCGTGCGCACTTGCACGCACGTCGAACATAACAATACTTTTCACATGGAAGTGACCCATATACCAATAAATATTTCCTCACGACCGTGAGAGAACGATAATGTCAGTCTTGCCAATTCTTGACTAGTCTCAAGCTTCACTTCTGATAGTACTTTGATCATCATATCTGACCCATTCTCCTCAATCAGAACTTTTTTGAGTGACAACATCCTCCAGTAAATGATGTCTCTCACCCAATAATAACGAACATCAATATGCTTTAATCTCGAGTGGAATGAGGAGTTATTACAAAGGCATACTTTGGTTGTCGCAAAGTATCAGATAGCCTTCCTACTTGAAACAAAGTTCTTGGACGAATTTCTTCATCTAGAGTATTTCCTTGCTCAGTCACAGCAATGACTTCTGCCTTAGTTGTTCACAGAGTAACACACTTCTACAACTTTTACTGTCATAAAATAGACCCTTCGGTGAACTTAACTAAGTATCTTAAAGTGGACTTTCGAGAGTCAACAACACTAGCCATATCAACATCATGTATACTACAAACAGAGACTTGTCACTTCCAAAACACAGGCTCATCTTAGAAGTCCCACGAAGATATCTTAGTATCCACTTTACTATTGATCAATACTCCTTACTGGGATTTGATAAAAATTGACTAACTGTGCCGATAACATTTGCAATGTCCGGCCTGGTAACGACAATAGCGTATATTGGACTTCCCACAGCTGACGAGTAGGGTACGTTCCTTATGCTGACTTTTTTAACATCCAAGGAAAGACACTGCCTAACACTTAATCTCAAAATGATTCTCTAATGGAGTGCTTACTAGCTTAGACTTGTCCATGTTGAAGCATTGAACCACCTTCTCCACATAACTTTCCTATGACATCCACAATCTCCTTGCCTTGTGGTCGTAAAATATTCTGATACCCAAAATCTATTTCGCTATCCCTTATCCTTCATAACAAAGAATTTTCTGAGCTGTTGCTTCAATTCGGAGATTTAGAAGGAATTACATCCAAAAATCAGCATATCATCCACATAGAATAGGAAAATAACAAAATTATCTTTTGAAAACCTTTGAACAAAGACACAATAATCCGAAATAGTCTTTCGGTAACCTTGATCCACCATAGCAAACTCAAACTTCTTATACCATTATCTCGGATCTTGCTTTAGCCTATATAGGCTTTTCTTCAAATGACACACTAAATGTTCCCCTTAACTTGGAATCATTTTGGTTACTCTATGTAGATTTTCTCCTCAATGTCACGGTGTAAAAACACTGTCCGCATATCCAATTGCTTCACCTCCAAGTCTAGAATAGCTACCAATCCAAGCATGGCCCATATCAATGATATCTTCACGACTGGGGCAAAAATTTTATCAAAATCGACATATTTTCACTGGTTGAAGCCTTTCACAATTAGTTGCCCCTTGTACCTCTGTTTCAAGGTGCCCTCGTCAGTTTTCAAGCAAAAGATCCACTTGTTCTTCAGAGCTCTCTTCCCTTTTGTCAACTTGGCCAACTAGAATGTACGATTCTTATGCCGTGAACTCATCTCGTCCTACATGGCCTCCATCTATTATGCAATATGATCACCTTCCATAACTTCTTTAAAGCTTTCCGGCTCTTCTCCATCAGTGAGAAAAATATACTCACTGGTCGACAGGCAAACCCTATCATTTTAAACCCAAAATTCAAACCTGGTCATTTTAAATTCCGAATTTCAATCAAGGCATGTTCAATCCAAAATTCCCCACTAATCATTTTTAATATGGAATTCCACACCGGTCGTTTTCACACCGAAATACCACTCTGCTTATTTTCAATCCAAAATTCCACACCGATTATTTTCACTCTGGAATTCCAAACTTGTCATTCTCACTCCAAAATTCAACATCAGTCATTTTCACTTCAAAATTCCAACCGGTCACTTTCACACCAGAATTCCAACCCTATCATTTTCACATCAGAATTTCACTCAGGTCATGTTCACTCTGAAACTCTAACCCGGTCATTTTCAATCCAGAATTTTACTCAAGGAATTATGAATTCAAAATTCCACATCGGTCATTTTCATATCAGAATTCCACTCGCCCATTTTCAATCCAAAATTTCACACCAGTCATTTTCACTCCAGAATTCCACACCAAACTTTTCCAAGTGACAGCATCCCTGAGTCAATGAAACCTCTAACCCAATAATATTGAACAACAATATACTTTGATCTCGAGTGGAATTAGTAGTTATTATAGAGGCGTATCACACTTTGGCTGTTACAAAGTACCTGAAGCCTTTCCTGCTTGAAACCAAGTTCCTCGATAAATTTTTTCATTTAGAGCATCTCCTTGCTGGCCTCAGTTACAGCAATAAATTCTACCTCAGTTGTTGACAGAGTAACACACTTCTATAGCTTTGACTGTCATGAAATAGACCCTCTGGTGAACTTAACTAAGTATCTCATAGTGGACTTCCATGAGTTAACAACACCAGCCATATCAGCATCATGTATACTATAAGTAGTGGCTTGTCACTTTCAAAACATAGGCTCATCTTGGAAGTCCCCCGAAGATATTTCAATATCCACTTTACTACTGACCAATGCTTCTTACTAGGATTTGATAGAAATTGACTAACTGTGCTGATAACATGTGCAATGTCCGGCCTGGTATAGACCATAGCGTACATTGGACATTCCATAGCTGATGAGTAGGGTATGCTCCTTATGCTGACTTTTTAAAATCTGAGGATGGACACTGCCTACAACTTAATCTGAAATGATTCGCTAGTAGAGTACTTACCGGCTTAGACTTGTCCATGTTGAAGCGTTGGAGCACCCTCTCTGCATAACTTTCCTAGGACATCCACAATCTCCTTGCCTTATGGTCGTGAAATAGTTTGATACCCACAATCTGCTTCGTCGGACCCAGGTCCTTCATAGCAAAGAATTTCCCGAGCATTGCTTCGATTCGAAGATTCTGGAAGAATTACATTCAACAATTAGCATATCATCCACATAAAGTAGGAGAATAACAAAATCATCTTCTGAAAACCTCAGAACAAAGATGCAATGATCCAAATTAGTCTTTCAGTAGCCTTAATCCATCATAATAGACTCAAACTTCTTGTTCCATTGTCTCAAAGCTTACTTTATCCTATGCAGGCTTTTCTTCAGATAACACACTAAATGCTCCTTCCCTTACCCGAAATCCTTCTGGTCGCTCCATGTAGATTTTCTCCTCAATGTCACAATGTAGAAACCCCATCCGCATATCCAATTACTCCACCTCCACGTCCAAAACAGCTGCCAATCCAAGCATGGCTTGTATCGAAGACGTTTTCACGACTAGGAAAAACGTTCATCAAAATCGACACTTTTTTGAAAGTTAAAGCCTTTCACAATCAGTTGCCGCTTGTACCTCGGTTTTGAGGTGCCCTCGTCGGTCTTCAGGTAGAAGACCCACTTGTTCTTCAGGGTTCTCTTCCCTTGTGGCACCTCGGCCAGCTCGAACGTATAGTTCTCATACTGTGAACTCATATCGTCCTGCATGGCCTCTATGCATTCTGCATTATAATTGTAATATACCGATTTTTGAATATCATAATTATGGAGAATTATTTTAATATAATCAATATTAGGCTTAATGCATATAAAAAAATTAGATTCTAGGAACATAGCATAAATCTACAAGGGATGCTCGCTCGGTGCCTTGGGCGGCGCTACGAGCGCTCGAGCAGGTGCTAGGACATGTTCAGGGCGCGCCTGCTGTGCGCCAACCCGCAATATAAAAACCCATGAGGGTTTATTTCGAGCATTATTTTGGGTTTTCCATGCAAAGAGAGAGAGAGAGAGGAGAGATCGAGCCTCTTGGGTTCCAATCTGGTGACGAACTAGTTGGAGAAGTGATAGATTGGGTCGAGGCAAGTACACACATACTCTCCTCTTTCATTTTTTTTTTTGCACTTTTGTTTTGATTTGTTTGGATAACTTCATTCCGATACTTGATTAAGTTTATGTTTTATAATACCCATGATTTAAGTATATATATATACCGATTTTATGTCCGATATTTTAGTTTTGACCGATTTTTACACCAAAACCCTAACCCCGCACCCAGATGCCTTCACGCTCCGATTTTTGGTGCTTTTGCCTAAATTGACTCTATAATATCATTATCCATTCCTTGTATATATTAATTTATTGATTGAATATCTTATTTGGTAGTTTTATATGAAATTATGTTCATCGAAATTCTAACCCACGCCCCCTTTGATTTTAACCAAATTAATTGTAGTTTATACATAATTTGGCTTTAGAAATTTATAAACCTAGTTTTATGGACGTGGGTACTCCATATATTTATTATTTATGCACATATTTTATATATGTTAATTTTATATTTTTTGAAATATTGTCGAATATGAATAGTAATGTTTAACCGCATGTAAGTTAAATATATTACGTTTTATATGCTTCGAAAATCATGTTGTATGTATTTACAAAGGGATTTGATGTCTGAAAGCTCTAAAGTTACGTTTGGCTCACGGTAGTAAGAATTTTTATTTTTTCTATACTTTATGATATTTATACATATAAATTAAGAATATAAAGACATAAACCCATAAGAAATATAAAAATTATGTAAGTATACGAAGGGAATACCACAATTTGATATGTGTATGATCGGTTCTCTTAGAGTGAGAACTTTGTTAAAGAAATTTGGTAGACTTTTTCTCAAAGAATAAGAAATGATTAAACCTAGACCACATATTTATATTTCAAAGGGTAATTTTCTCTAACATGCCATTGATATTACAATAAAAATTTAATGATCATCCTAGCCGTGTATTGTAGCGAGTGATATTCTTTGACATGACTTAGGATATTATTGTGAAAGCATGAGGACTGCCTCTGGGTCATGGGGGACATAGTAGCATATGAGATATGGCCCCGTATATCCGGTTAAAGGCTTGCCACCGGGTGTTGAATTGTATGAATATGCGCTTTAGAATGTGTAGAAACAAACACATTTTTTCTCGTTCTCCCGTACAGTTAGCTGGTAAGGTGTGACAGACTGGGTTATTTTTTCTTAAATAACCTCTGTCAATAAACATATAAATAAAGCCCATAATAAAACTTATAAATTTATACATAAATTTTGACAGAGTTTCCTTTACAATTAGATGAAGACTAAAAATATAACTTGTCAAAATTTCCTGCACGGGTAGTATCTTAGGGCATACCACAGATATTATCCGCTCCCATGAGCGACCAGAATACGTGGCCAAAGTATTCCTTGGATTCCCACCGTGATGGATGTGGCAAGTCAGAGAATCTACCCAATGAATATAAGTCCATGGTCCCAATTTCATGATTACTTATTCTTTGGAGGGAGGATCCACCATAATTCATTCGCATTATCTCCATTCAAGAGATCACATTTCAATCACATATCTCCATCCGTGAGATCAATTGATCATATCACTTAGTGTGGATCCCCTCTGAACACTTGTACAATTTTTATCTTTCTTTTGGACTTTTATCTTTTGACATTTCAATTCATATGCTCGGATATCAAAACTCATGGAAGAGAGTGAAATTCCTTACCTCAGATAAGCAATTTCATCTTTGAGGTCCTCCAGAATACGTTTCTTTACAACCAAAGCACAAACATTTACTTTCGGGGCTTACAATTTGACATGAACATTTAGGCATAAATTTCATAAGCATTAAATGGGTGGAAGCATGCAAATTTTTTCATTATTTTTCGTGTGAACAGTAAACAGTGGCCATTTAAAGCATTAGGACGCTGCAAACGGGTTGTTTCTTGTAATATCGGACGTCGATTGATATATATATTTATATACACAATTTGAAGGTGGTGATTCAAATTTTGGAATCAATTTAACAAATTACGAAAGAAAAAAAGGGAATCCCAAATTTGGGCGTGGGTTAGGGTTTGGTGATACCAAATCGAACAATTCGGACAACAAATTAGACAAATAACAACATATTTTTGAACATTAATCATGGGCTAAGTAATGTTTTACGTTTTGAGTGGGTATCGAGACGAGAATATCCAAAGAAAAATTGATAAAAATTAAAAGAGAGCAAATAGTGAGTATGAGAACACTTGCTTCAACATGCTCTATATTTTCTCTAACTAACTCGAGCTCAGAATCGGACCCAAAGGCCTCCATTTCTCCTCTTCTCCTTCGCGCGGGTCCTCCTCGGGCTGGGCTCCCGCAGCTGCTACCACTGCTCCATCGTGTCGCCCAGCCAGCCAACGCCATGCACAGTCGTTGCTGGCCACCACCGACCCATGCACCACCTCTGCTAGCACCGTTCTTCTCCTCTCTCTCTCTCCCCTAAAACCCTCGCCCGAAACCCCCTCTACTTCTTTCTCCCTCATTTCCTTCTGCCTCCCTGTTTCCATCGTTGTTATTATTATTATTATTCTTATATATATATCATTCTATTTTAATCCAAAATTTAAATCAATACCCGGGATGCAAGTGGGCGCACCCAATAATTTTAAATATTCTCTAAAATTTTTATAATATTTAATTAATTTTTTTATCACACCCAAATAACCGAAAAAAATAAATAAATAAACCCAATTAAATCAAATAAAAATATTCAATATATTACATAAGGCCTACTAGTCCTAATTCGCAAAGATAATGGAATTTCTATATGCTTTAGAATCTAAAGTAAGAATAAGTAAAACAAAAAAGATGAATGTATTTCGAAAAGTGTATATGATCATGTCTCATATTTATATGCATACATACATATTGCTCCTATTCCCTTTCCTGTTTTATTTGAATATATAAATATATTATTCTTAATTATATTACACTTGTTGAGTATTTGACTTACCCTTACTACTTTCTTCCATCCAGATGAGCACGCCCTTATACCTGATGAGACTAAGTAGAGTTTAGGAGCTTGGTAGGCCATAAATCTCGACATGAAGAGCTTTTGGGACTTAGTTTAGTAGTTTTGTACCTTCCTCATGGAGTATTTTGTATATTTAAGATAGAATTGTATACCAATATATGTGTGTGATGATGATGTATATTGTAGTTTAGTTTCCACTGTATTGATACATGTATGCATTTTTGCAGGTTATTATAATTTGTATTAGAACCTAGTGGCATCTTGTCTGAGCTAACGTCATACCCGGAGTTATGGCGTTGGTGTCACGAGATTATTATGGCTTTTGGATCCTGTATTTTGATGTTGTGGCCATATTATGTAAGATGTATAGGATATTTACAGATTTTATAATTATTTGGTGGTTATTTTTCTGCCAAAACTCTACTAAATTTTGGTTAAAAAACGTGGTCCACCACAGTTAGCATCAGAGAAAAAATATCTTAGGTTTGATTTAAATCTTATGTGGAAGTTTTGGATAGAGTAAGATAGATCGAATAAGTAGATAAAGGTCTAGGATGATTAAGATAGATCGGGTGGTTCTAGTTATCATAGTTTCAATGACTTAGGCTAGAACTAAGTTAGAAATTAGTGGATAAGTTGGATTGTCTAGCTTACACTATTCTAGTTTGTATCTAAGTTATGAACTAACCCATATTATTTTTGTTTTAGAAAGAATGTTAGTAGCTGAACATGCCACCTAGATGAAGGTCAACATGTATTGGTGGTCAACCATGTGATAGAGAGGCCGAGCATTTGAATTTGTTGAGTGGGAAGGTGAGACTTGAAAGTCGTGAAGAATCTAGTATGGGCTAGAACCGGGAGAAGGGATGTTGAAGAAGGATACCTTGAAGATTAACTTGGATTGATCTTGATTCGAGGACTAGGATTGGGGATGCTTGAGTAGCATGACAAGTGGATTGGTTAAGGTAGAATCGATGACTCGAGGTCCGGATGCCTTGGAGTAGATTTCTGGTTTTAGTAAATTCTAAGATGATTGATTTGTGATCAACTTAACGATAATGTAGTGTTTGTATTCTGAGAGGCATAGATCTTGTAGAAGTTAAAATATAGATCTTGAGAATTGAAGTGGTATTTGTGATGACCCAATGGTTGGGAAGATAAAAAGATATCAGGGAATATGATCGTAGATGCTTTTAGGAATAAATATCCTTCCCGATGAGTTTTGAGAGCATGTCTTAATTGTGAACAGTCGACCACATGATGAAGGATTGTTCTTATCCCTTTGGTCAGACAGTGAAGAAGTTCAATGCCGTAGATCAGGGTTTTACGGTGATGTCATAAGGTGTAGAGTGTTCTCCATGTGGTGGAAGGTAAAATTAATTCTTAACTTTGGGATGCTTTGACTTATGTATTATATTTTGAATTTGAATTATATGTCTCCAATTGTGTTTCCAAGTTACGTGTAGTTTGAGGATCTAAGCTTTGCACTTGTTGTATCAAGGTCTACGATATTTTTTTGGGTCCGTAGTTGTGATTGATTGGGCTTAATTGACTTATTCGCTGATACCGATCCTCAATATGATATTAGGGATGATTGGTTGGTTGATGTATAAGGAAATTAGTATTGTTGTGCCTGCAAGTCGTTAATGAGGATATGTATCTAAATCGTTGAATAAATAAGACCACATCTGGGAGTTACTTTGTGGTCATCAAAAAGATTTGGCTATATAAGTATTTAAGGATGTTTCCTACGAAAAAGACTAGGTTGATTGATCTTTGATCGGTAATTCGAGATTGTGCCAGTGATGGCATCGACATTCTTAAGGATTCCTTATAGAATCACAAAAGCACTGGTTAGGTGCCGCTCTGGGATGCTTTAGAACATCTTAGGTGTGTAAGATGAATCGTTGAGGTTACCTGTGGATTTCTAAAAATTAGAGTGTTCGGAAGATTAATGGTTTGATATTCGACACTATGGATGAATAGGTGAATTGTTTGATCTTTTGTAGGGGTTGGTGTTTTCTAATATCGATCTATATCCATAGTATTATTGATTGTAGGTGATTAAGAGTTGTCCTGTGGCCGTTGCAAGTTCCGGTAATGCCATTTGGGTTTTGTGCATTTATGGGTTAGATTTTTCGGTCATATTTGGGTCAATATTGTGCTGGCCTCATCAGTGAATTCAAAGAATTATAGGAGATGTATGAACTCTGTTCGAGGACTGTGTCTTGGGTTGTGAAGGGCAGTTAGCCGTATACTCAATTGAGAGAGAATATGTCAATTCGGAAAGAATATGAGTTTAATTAAGGAAAATATTATGCAGGGCATATGGTTTCTTCTATAGCATGAATATGGTATTGTAGATATTAGAGCGATGGCTCATTTGGCTAGGGCTGACTTTTGTCGCAAAAGAGTATGTTTCTCTTGGGTCTAGGTGAATTCGAGAAGATTTCCATTAAGTGTTCCTCGAGGTTTTGCAATATCTGCAGAGCATGTGGTTTAGAACAAATTGGTATCTATTGGGGTGAAATATGTGGGAATAACTTTTAAGAATTGAATAGTAAATTATCGACTATGTCATTTCGGTTGATCCTTGATGGATCAAGTGAGTTGTAGAATATGGTACTTTTAAGTAAGGTTTAAAATTATGCTTTTCCTATATCGTGTGTGGGTAGCCACCCTCGAATTAAGTGGGGGAGAAGTCCATGATTCAAAATTGCTCCAACCATAGTTTTGAGTTAGTGATTGAGGTTTCTGCTTGAGAACTTGCAGGTGTTACTTTTGATGATAGTTAGTATTTAATGATTCTAATGATCTGACTGGTTGTGTCTTAAGAAGAGATGATTATATGCCAATACTAGTGGATAAATCTACTTAAGGATTGAGAAGACAAATCCCCATATCTTTTAAGGAAGACGGGTATTAGGATCGATAATATGATGTTGGGAATCTTTAGAGGAAAAAGAAATCGAGGCTCTCGGGTTTGAATCCAACTTGGAGTTAGTTGCAGAAGAGATAGATCGGGTCGAAATAAGTGCACTCATACCCTTTTCTCTCATTTCTTTATATTTTTATTCTTTTTTCTTCGAGTATCTTCATTTTGATACCTGATTAAGTTTGTATCTTGTGTTATCTATAACTTGAGTATGCATATATGTTGATTTCATGTCTAATTTCTAAGTTTTGGCTAATTTTCAAACGTGGAACCCTAGTCCCCATGCCCTAAATGATTTTATCACTTAGTTTGAGACTTTTGCATAAATTGACTCTAGAATATGATTACCCATGCCTCGACCATGTTGATTTATCAATTGGATGTTGATTTGGTAGTTTTATACGGGATTATGCTTGTCGAAAATCCTAACCCGCGCCCCTTTGGTTCTACCTGAATTAATTATAATTTATACATGATTTGACTTTAAAAATTTATAACACTAGCTTTATGGACGCAGGTACTCAGTATATTTCGTATTTATTGACACAAATTTATATATGTTAATTTTACAAATTTCAAGGATATTATCGGATATAAATTAAAATTTTTATCCACGTGTATATTTCATATGTTATCTCGTATTTACTCCGAAAATCTTGTTGCATGTATTTGTAAATGCATTTATTATCCGAAAGCTCTAAAATTTTTTTTGCGTCATGGTGGTAAGAATTTCTTACATATTTTAAGTTTTATGATGATTTATATATATATTATGAATATGTTAATTTTGTATATTTTAAAAATCATGTTATGAACCGTTTATAAAAGAATTATCATTCAGAAGTTTTAAAATTTTATTTGGCATAATATGAAAAGAATATCCTAATTCTTTTAAGCTCCAAACGAATTTATGCATATAATTAAGATCACGTGAGGACTTAATCTCATGTGGATATGAAAATATGAATCTGAATAAGCTTTATGGAAAAAGGATCAATGAGGAATATTCTGCAATTAAATGATGAACTTATGAACTGTTCTCAGTAGAGTAGGAATGAAGAAATTATTGACTTATGAACTATTCTCTAATAGAGTGGAAACGAATAATTGATAGGCTTAATAGTAGAATTCTCTAAGAAAATATGAAACTAAGAACTTGGACCGAAGAACATTTATCAGATAATATATTTTGACATACCTTAATATATTATAGGGGAAAGTCATAGTCTGTCTTAGTGCCGTGCGCAGCTATTAGCCCAGTGTATAGGAATTTTATGTAGATGACCCGTCTTTGTGTCTTGAATAGGAGGAGATGGCTTCTGATTGTGTAGAAGCAAATACAATTTAGGTTACAATCGACTGCTCCTTTAATCAGTAAGGTCTATTGCCCCCTGATCCACAAAGCAAAGAAATTTATACATGTTTTGAAACCTAAAGAAAGAATAAGTAAAATGGGAAAGATAAATGTATTCCGAAAATTGCATTTGATCACGATTCATGTTTATGCACCTTCATTATGCTTTTTTATCCCTCCTCTACTTTATATTGTATATATTATTTACTATTTTTATTTATATTATACTTGTTGAGTATTTGGCTCATTCTTACTACTTTCTCATTTCAGATGAGTATGAGTTGCACTCGATGAGGCGAGTTGATGATTAGAGGTCAGCTACGCATGAAGACTTAGAGGATGATCTTATGCACTTAGATTTTATAATTTTGTTACTCGTGCAGTACATTTGTATATTATTTGATGGTTTTGTATATTGATATATGTGTATGATAGTGATATTCAGGTAGCTTAGTTTCTACTGTATTTTGATAGATGTATATACTTTCGCAAGTTTGTTTGGTTGGTTTGGGTACCTGAGGGCATCTTATCTGAATCGACATTGTAACCGAATTTATAACGTTGATGCCACATGTTATTGTAGCTTTTTGGATCCTGTGTTAGGATATGTGGATGTATATATATTGTGCTATATAGGGTTATTTGTACAGGTTTCTATTAGGCCGACGACCGTATTACAGTCGAAACTCTGTTGGATTTTCGATTGAAAAATACGGTACGTCATAAAAGTAAATCACTACTTTGTTTTTCTATATTTCTTCACACTTAAAAATGCAGCAATGTACATATATATATACAAATCCATCGGGTGGCACCTACTCTGCAAAACAATCGTGTGCATTGCAAAGCCTGCCACCTACTCTGTAAAGTTGCCTTCTTACCCTGAACTTTACGAATGACCTTCTCTGCAAGGTCGGCTACAAATTCCAGAATGTTAACTATCTGTTCTACTACATGTACTGACTTTATAGGTACTTTTCGACGCATGCTAGATTTGTCCACTTGCCCATCTCTGCTACCAAAATCACTCTGGTAAATTTTATCACTCTGGTCTTTTGTATCGCTCTGGAATTTCCATTTCATAATTCCACTTCTACAATTCTAACCGGTCATTTTCACACCAGAATTCTACTCCAGTCATTTTCAATCCAAAATTCCAGCCAATCATTTTCACACCAAAATTCCACTCCTGTCATTTTCACTCTAGAATTCCACACCGATCATTTTTACTCCGGAATCCGACACTGGTCATTTTCACTCCAGAATTCCACTCTGGTCATTTTCACTCCGAAATTGCAATCGGTTATTTTCACACTGAAATCCCAACCCAGTCATTTTCAATCTAGAATTTCACTCGAGGCCACATCGTCGTGGGCGCATGTGGCGATCCAACATAAGAGTGACCCATATCCCAACAAAGATCAAGGGTCGTCGTGCTAGTAACTCTTCGACCGTCCATCACATGAGAGAAATCCAACAGTTGATTTTTAGACTTTAGAAATAACTCTCCATATAGTTTTTTTAAGAAGTTTTTTATGTTTTGGTTTTACATTTAATTGATTTTAATATTTTAGACTTTAGAAATAACTCTCCATATAGTTTTTTTAAGAATTTTTTTATGTTTTGGTTTTACATTTAATTGATTTTAATATTTTTTAAAAAAATTATAAAAACAACTATATCAAGGATATATGTGACGTACCGTATCCAAACCAGAAACCGGCAAGGGTCCGACTATAATACGGGCGTCGGACTATACAAGCACCTGTACAACAAGCTTGTACAATAAATAAAAATCTATCTAAATCAAGAACTAATGCAACCCGACAACCTCAAACTAACCAACACAGGATCTAAAAGCCACATCAAATTATGGCTCCAACGCTATGTATCTGAACATAATATCGAGCAAAAAAATATGCCGCTAGATACCTAAAATAAACCATCACAATCCTGCAAAAGTGTATACTATCATCCATACATACAACGGAATCTATTATGTCATGCTATTGTCCATACAAAGGAATATACATCATCAAATCCATTCAAAATTTACAACTCTCCATATATGTATGCAAAATCAAAAAAATACAAATCCTCCAGTCAGATCTTCTAGTCCGAGCCTAGCCCACTTCTAGATACTACTTCATCTCGGCGTGCATCAATGTGAGCTCATTTGAAGATAAAAAATAGTAATGAGTGAGCCAAATAGTCAATAAGGTACAATATAGTAAAGATATAAGCAGAATACTCAAATAAATCAAAAGGAAGAGAGTAGAAGTATGATGCATCATGCATAACATGAAACATGATCAAATACATTTTTAAAATACAAATAACTTTTCACATTTTATCTTTGATTCTTTTAAGTTCTAAAACATGCAGAAATCTTTATTATCTTTTCAGATCTATGCTAGTGGGCTTCACCAGCTAACAGAACAGTCAAATCAAGAAAAGAATCATATTACTCCACATGATCTAAAGCCTACCCATGTACCTTGAGTTTAACATCCCGGGGATGATGGTATACCTATAATCTCAGATATATTAGGCCAATAGTCCATATTCTTATACCACCATAATATACCCTGTGGCTCAAGGTAATTTTTTGATTTATCACTGTAATATCCTAAAGTATATTATGAAATACTACCCTCTGAAGTATAATCCTTACTCTAAATTTTATAATTACTTATTCTTAAGGGATAATCCACCAAATTCAAATACAATGTTCTCACTCCCTAGAGAACAGGTCATCAATATATCAAATTGTGGAGTCCCTTCATAAACTTTGCATATCTTGTAAAATTCTCATATACAAATACAGATAATCATTTCTCATGGGTTATACTTGGAAGAATAAGAAATTCCTTACCACATCGAGCTAAACATGACTTTAGAACTTTCGGATGAATAATTCTTGACAAATGGTTAACAATAATATTTTTTTTAAATATACAATTAAGCATATACAATTATACATAATTTAGATGTCAACTAAATAAAATAAAATCATATAAAAATATCAAATGGCTCAGGTGAACAGTGCTAGCACGGGTGAACAGTATCAGCGTGGGTATTGGGGTCTCGTATGTGCAAAATCGAACACCCAACCGGTTATATCTATAACTAAGTAATGGGTTTTCATAATCTCTTACAAAACTATGTATAAAACTTGAAATAATTTATCAAATAGGGTCTGGATGCGGGTTAGGATTTTGGAGCATGCAAGGATCACGTGAAATCATCAAATTGGACAACGAAAAACAAATAAATCATGCAAAGGACATGGGTTTCACAAAATACATGTTTTAGATGAGTACCGAAACGACAATACCCAAAAAATATGAACAAAAATAAAAAAGAGAGAGTAAAAATAGTATTGGTGCACTTATCTCAACCCGATCTTTTACTTCTCCAACTAGCTCCAAGTTGGATTTGAATCCAAGAGCTTCTATGTCTCATCTCTCCCTCTTCTCCCTCTCTCTCTCTTCGTGAAACTCTCTACTTCCCCGTTCTTCATCTTCTTCTTGTTATAATAATAATTATTATTATATATTCTTTTTCTTTTATTCTAAAATTTAAATCAATACTCAAACGTACTTTGGGTGCCGGTCCAACTAATTCAAATATTCTTTAAACTTTTATAATATTTAATTAATTTTTATCTCACCCAAATTACCCAAAATAATAAATTATTCAAAATTAATCGGATAAAAATTTAAAATATTACAATATATACATGATAAAATACCAACCCATAGAGATAAATCCATGGGTGGAAACGGGAGGCACTAGCATCAGAACGACGCCTAGCTTATCATATGCATGTTAATGTGTGATAGAAATATTTTTGTGTGACAAAGCCCTTGTTATGAAAGTATTTTCATCTACGAGAGCAAAGTTTTTGTAAGCTAATCCATCGTATCAAACCCTTTATTTTCTCAACACCAAACCTTTAAATATTTGTTTAGTCAACCTTTATAATTCTATAGGTGGTATCTATATCGGTGTTCTAATAATTTAAAAGTTTTTGATACTAAAAAAAAGATTGATGAGAAGTTGGAAGAATTTATATTGATGATAAACAGATCAGAAAAAGTTTCTCAGCCGGGTAAGTTCATGTGTTACAGTGCTAGAAAAATAAGGGTTTTACTATGTCGAGACTATCAATTTTAAAGTTCACTCTTTATAATAATTTTTTATTCAGATTACATATATTTACCCGTCTTTATTTTTAAATTGATTATTTTGGTAAGTTTTTCCACCATCACCGCCCTGTATTTAATTTTAATTTCTACATTTCTCTCTCTCTCT
>JAOVVI020001206.1:0-25547 GCA_028571085.2 Nepenthes alata | reverse complement strand
AAGAATTTTAGGTCAGTAAAAACACTCAATAAATGAGGCCAGCCACCACCAGCAAGAAAAACGACAGATCCTTACCAGCACAAATACTAAATTATGTCGTATAACTCTTATCTTTTGAAAATAAATATCCATTTTTAAATTAAAAAAAATAGAATTATTTGTACAGCATATATTGAGTTTTATTAATTATTAAATATATATAATAGTTGCATATATTTATAGTAGCGCTTGATACGTTACAGAGTTTTATTGATCCATTCAATGCTTCGTCATTGGCAACCGTATTTTCAAAGCAAATCTCATTAATGCAAACGTAGTTAGGGATTTGTTATGGTTAGAGGCGTAAAAAACAATCCTATGGGCCGGCAGCTTTCATCAAAATAATTAAACTTTGGTAATTGGTTCGGCTGCACGAATCGCATATTCAGTAGGACTGGTCACCTTTATAGTTTGTGCAACCGTAATTTCTATAGAACTAGTTTGTACCCCAAAGATTATGCCCAAGCACCGCTGCAGAAGCTTGGTTTGGCAAAGTGCTGAATTATCAATCAAATTTGAGGCTTCTGTTGGCAAAAAAAGAAGTAATAATTGAAACAGGGCGTGGAGTCGTTAAATCAACAAATCACAGGGACAGAAAACAAAAATTATAAGTGGAGCCGAGGACTTGTTAAATCAATGATAGGACCCACGAAGAGTTGCCGACGCACAGAGCTCCCATATTTCTAAATGTTTAATGAAAGACCGTTCTACAAGCAAAGTTATGAGGCAAACATCTATTATTGATCCCTGCCAAACAGCTCAAGCAGGTGACCGCCACAAAAAGAAAATATTCCGTAAGCAATGCTCTGACAAAGCATCGTATTCAGAGAGTGAGTGATTTGACATTTATTATACGTATTATGAAATACGTCTTTCTGCCGTTTATATCAATAACCACTTTACTATTATACAAAGACCCCGCCTCTTATACTACAAGCATTTGAGCGAGACATTGCCCCCCCAATCCTAGCCTTTGCACTGCACAAAGGCTACCTTTGGCAATTTCGGACTCCTCGGGCTCTAAATAAAACATCATCGAGAGGGTTCACACGGTCAAATTCATGCAGTCTCACCCTGTTGTCCGCATATCGAGACTATTTTTATAATTTAGGTCACAGCCGCTGGGCCAAAATCAAACCACCTCGCGTTTATACCACCAAGACCCACCAAGGAAAAATAGCATAAAAGAAACCAAATAGATTCTTCAGTGTAATAAGAGATCCATGCGTTGCTACAGCAAAGAAAACGAACACATTATGACCACCGTCTCAGGCTTACGATACTAACTGAATCCATTCGCTGCCGCTAAATAAAAACCAAGAGACTATCACCGTCTCAAAGCTTAAGGATACATGTCAATAAAATGGTTGCTTAACTGCTACAAACGAAAGACTGTCACCAGCAGAACATGATAAACCTCCCGGTCAATCATTGAGTTCGTTTGACCTCCCTATTTTCCGGCATCCAATTCAATAACGGCGATAGAGGGTTTCAGAATTTCTGTAGGCTGCATTTCGGTCAGCAGGCAGGTGATAATCAACCGTCGCTCGAGGGTAATCAACCAGGTGATATCCTGCTTCACGTTGCTGTCCGAGGGGTTGCAGCAGGGATTCCCTGTATGAGGCGTAGGGTTCGCGGAGAACATGATCATCCCAAGCCCTTCTTGCTTCCACACTCGGAAGCCCCTGATCACCATAATGGAGAGCTGGGTCCCGCCTATAAATATCGAACGACGCCACCTGACTGGGATCACGCTGCTCGTAGGCTGTCTCTCGCCGGAAAGCATCATATCCTGAGCTCCTTCCGTAAGCATATGATAGACCAAGCGCAGGGACCTGCGGTAGTGGTTGAATCAAGGGTGCAGGTGCTGCAGCAGCAGGGACAAAGGCTTCCCTTTCGTACACAGGAAGGCGGCGGTGGTACCCGTCATCCACGACCACACGATCACGCCTCACTGTGTCTCGAGCCTGCCTCTTGGACCCATTATTCATGACCACACGATCACGCCTCGCTTCATCTCGAGCACGTCCCCTCTTCCTTCCTCGCGTTTTATATGATGAAATGACACCTGTCCTCCAGCTTCCACCCGCCTTCTCCGGCTTGGAGTCCTTATCCTTGTACTTGCCCTTGGTGGCAGCTCGGAAAAGCCCACACAAGTTCTTTACCTGTTAAAAGAGTGTGAAATGGAATTAATCCCTGTTTCGAGTAACCTTTTTGCAAGAAATCAACTCGAGGGAAAATTATTCCACCTGCTCAGAGCTCAACTCGCAATTGAACTTGTTCTTGGCGTAGTAATTATCCTTGATGACTTCTCTGAACTTCTCCTCTGCCAAAGGCACACAATCTTCCAACACTGTGAAGCGGACCTATCACACAGATCTCAAGATTCATAATCAACATCAACCAAGACTTGAGCCCTACTATGTAAATCTTCTTCCACCATTCCTCTAAATCCATGAATCACAAGTTTCATAATCATGAAATCAATTTTCATGGATGCTATTCTAGTCAATATGATTATGAACCAAATACTGTTTACATCCCAAGAGGAATGATTTCCAAGTGTTAAGCAAAGGTCAAACCCTATATGAAACATGAAAGGAAAAAGAAACAAAAAAAAAAACCAAAGCAAGTGCGTAGCTCCTGATGACCTCAACACAAGGAAAATGGATGGTGATGAAAACAAGGTGGGATACAAATGCAGGAAATAAAGGATCACCAGCACAATGCTATAAACGTCCCAAGAACAAGGAGAGAAAGACGATAGCCCAAAGCAAAACGCCTACAGAGCAAAGTAAACAATATAGCCTTGCAGGGACCAGTCCACTAAAGGGGCTTATTCCAGCCAAGCCAGTCCAACCAAAGCTCGCTAATTAGCCCTCGGGATTGCTCCTCTAATGGTCTAATGTCTATTAGTCCAGCAAAGCAATAGCAATAAAAGGGATGCTAAGAAAGCAAAAGAGCCAAGCCAGTTGCATGCTTTCTAATAACCTTCTGATGTTGGGTGATATCCAATACAGTGGCAGGACTCTATTGTAGATTTTGACGTAAGTTGATTAAAAAGGCATCCTCATCTTAAAAAGGTCCATGTTTCTTAGTTGAGAGGAAAAAAACAAGACAGTCATTGGTCTACTAGGTCTTTCTAACTAGTTGTCTAACCGAGAATTCTTTCTATTGTTTCTTTCATATGTAAATTTCATTTGCTTTTGTCTTATGTTAGTTCAAACATGATTCGTCTTGCTTAATGGCACACTTTTTCTTGCTTGTTTGCTTTCTTTTTCCTTCTCAATCCCTAATGCACACGAAACAAAGCTATCTCCTGAGATCACCTTCTCTAATTAGGAGGTAGTTACCATCAACTCCATTGTCCTAATTAGCAATAGCCTTGGATAGACCACATATCTTAAGTAAGGCCCGGAGCGCAGCTAACTAAACACCAAATCAATCAGAATAACACTTCCACATTAGAGAATCTATGTGTGACAAAATTGAGAAATTCTCCTCTTCTACTGAACATTCTAGGGTAGTAGGGTTGGGTGAAACTCTCATTGATTTATAGCAGTATTGCCAGTTGCTTCCAGCTTTTTCCTGAAGTATTGTCCAGTGAGTTGAGAAATAAAGGCAGATAAAGCTGACTGGCCCTGCTGGATTAAGTATGGAAATGCCATTACTTAAAAAGGAGACCGAGGAAAGAGAGATAGTCATTGACCGACCTTTTCATAGTGACTACGAATCAATAGGACTCCCCTTTTTCCTCATTTTGTTAACATGGGCCAAATAAAGAACGAAATGCAAAAATAGGGAACGGTATTGCAAATTTTATTGAAGGGCTACTCTCTCAACCAAAGTACCAAAGGTTTCTGAGGTTTACGCCTCTTACATATCCTTAAAAAGCTTTAGCACCCTTAAAATCCAAGTCTTTTGAAATTCCAATAGTCATAACTATGGGTGGTAGGGCTTTTGTTCTTGCCTCTCTAGGTTCTGATCTATATAACCTCCGGATTGTAGAAAATAATCAAGGAAAACTAATAGTAATCGCGATTGGCCTAACAAATAGGCATGGATCTATGCCACTACAAAAAAACGAATAATCCTCCAACATTCATTTGATTCCAACGGTTGGCATAGATCTCATACGACCAGCCCACTACTACTCCGAAAAATCCCTATTATGTTCCTTCGCTACTAGCCGAGTAATAAATGAAAATATCAGTCAATATTAGAAATATCAACTAATATATATCGGTATCAAACCTGATACTGATATTTTCCACTACATTGACAATATCGAGATATGTTGCCATATCGGCCATATATCATCATACATCAACCAATATTCAAAATATTGGCTTATTCATTCAATATTTGACTGATATATCCACAGATATAGCCCCATTAGCTGACGATTTTAAGAATTCGTTTTCTTCCAATACATCAAATACTGATATATATATATATCTAATATGTCCAATGTTTATATGATCGTACCAATACAGACACCTACTGATATTTTCATCCATAAGCAACCAAAGTCTTATAGGAAGATGCACAAAGACTCCTTTCCCAGCATTGAAGTTCTGCTAAAAAACAAGCAAAGGTTTTGACACTAAAAAGCCAAACTAAGTCCACTACTTTGTGACCTTAAGTTGCCGAGTAAACACCCAAACAGTATATCATAGGATCATCATCCGCACCCTTTTTCAGAAGGCAGCAAGTGCAAGCAGCATTCAACTTGGTTAATAAGTTTCATTCACACCAAATTAATAAGCTTTATTATCTATTCTATAATCTAAGCTAATCTATTCTGCAAAAGAGAAAAAACCTATTCCTTATCAGCACTAGCAAGCTTCATAATAAAAGGCTCTTCCAAATGTCTGACAAAATATTCGCATGAAAAGGGAACATAATTGTATGAAGAGCTGTTCAAAGAAGACTGAAAGGCCAAAAACCAGGACCAACAAGCTGAGGAAAAACATCTACTTTTTGGAAAAAATTGTCATACTATTCAGAACTCTAGGTTGAAAGTCCTCTCTAACCAAATTGGTATCCACTGACTAGCGACTAAAGCTGCCCCCAAAAAATAGTAGTTTGAGCTTTCTACCAGCTTTATTTCAAGAGGTTCGTGCTAAAGGTATTCCTAAACTTTCTGACCAATCTGGGGATGATTTTGGATCTTTTCCACCATTAGAATCTTTTCATAATAGGTTGCCTGAATCTCCAGTTACAGCTTCCACTGACATTTCAGTTCTCATTCTTTTTTTGTGAAACCCACCAGTCTGACATACTTTTAGTTAGAGGGATTCAAAGAAGACCAAAAGGCCAAAAGTCAGAATTCATGAGCTTAGTGAAAAATTAGATTCAGAACCTACAGTATCAGCTTCCAATAACAGGTTTCACAAAGTTAACCATTTAATTATATGTCTTTATGTATTATCTTTCACTCCTATCACACTATCTACTTAGTTGTCCGAAACACCATTATAACCAGGTTTTGCAATGCTCCATGATGCAAAAAGCTCTTTTGGCAACTCATTTCCCTTGTCAAACCCTAATGTGATATACATAAGATCAAGTTTTTCTAACTCCTCGTTCTCCACAACTTCTCCCTGACCTTCTCACCATCCATCCTCAATGCATTTTATTTTCCTAGTATATGCTTATCGTAAATTAGCTGGAAGTATCTTTGAAAGTGTTTTTTTCTTTTTTTTTGTACAAAAGATATAAATAGGGAAATGTTTCCAGTATGTTCCATAAGCAGCTTCGAAACTGGCACCTACCACTAACCAGAGAGCTGTACGCTTTAAGTAGTTAAGAGGAAGGAGAAAGAAGGGGAAAAGAAGAAAAAAAGGCAGAGGAAAAAACAGCAGGGTTAGTCGAATTCTCCCTTTCTATCGATGAGCAAGGGGAAATGAACCTTCCCGCCCTCCCTCTCCCAGCTTGAACCGCCAATCACCTCTTTTCTTCATTGCTTCCCTCATTCATCCTTTACTGAGGGTGTACAGACACCAAATTTAAAAGATTTGCTTCAACTCAAGTTAGGTGGAGAGAACTCTAGCTACCTGATATTTACAAAGACCACTTCACCAACTCACCTCTAGATTAAATGATTTATGCAAAGGGATTAATCCCCTCATAGAGGATCCCACATGATGATGGATGATGCCTCTATCTTCAATTCCTATATCTCCCTTTATCATCTTAGCCTCCATTCAAGTCTTAAAAGTTCTCACCACCATGAAGACCACTGAGGCTAGTGTCACTGCAAGAACCTATCTGATTCAATTGTAGTTCATTTTATGCCATCAATCCTATTTGACAAGTGCAGCCCCAATATCCAGATTTCTAGTGGCAATGCACTGCATACCCATATATATATATATCGTCCGCTAATCCACAACCTTCCCCCTAAGGCAGAATGCTTCCCTACATTTTTACATCCCACAGCTTCAACAGATCATTTAAGTAGCTTGATATCGGTTCAAACCGGAAATATCTGATAATCTGAATCAGCTGGCTGAGGAAACAAAAGTTTTGGCCCCACACTCCAACTCCGTAATATAAAGATAAGGCCACATATAATTAGACCCTCCCAAGTCTCTATTATGAGAAAGTTTCACGCATTAAGTTGCCTTTTTTATCATCACTTGCCATAGCTGATGTAGTTCCACCTTCATCACCCTAGAAATTACTGGAACGCCTTCTTTCTTCTCCACCTCTTCCTTTTTTCAACCCATTTATATCACAGTTCACACTAAAAAGTACAAAATAACCCACAACCAACCACTTTGATCTCCACCATCTGGAATGCCTTCATCAATTGCTTATTTTTCATTTGACCAATTTCTAACACAGTTTTGCAATATTAGAGGGAAAAGTTGGAGGTGCAGGTGATAGCTTGTGAATCTAGTGTTTGATGTGTAAACGAAAGGAGGAAACAAAGGTAAGAGTGGTGAAAAAAGGAGTCATGCTACACAACACTCTATTAGTTTTGCTCCTCACTCCACTGGTTACTCCTCACTCTCATCGCACTTTCCTTCATCTGGTTATCATCTGCTATGGTTGCATGCTTTAATCATAGGAGACCTTGCATAGCTACAAACACAATTTCGTTACAAAGATGCAAAAATCAGCCAATATATATATCATTATCAGAGCCTCTTGATATCGATATTTCTCAATATAGTGGCAATATCATAATATGTTTCCGTATCGGCGATATTATGCATCTACATATCGCGATATATCGGTCAGTATTCAAAATATTAACCAATACATTCAATATATCAATCAATACAACCTGTTAGCTATGATTCTCAAAAAAAAATTTCCTTCCGATATATTTAATACTGACACATGTCTAATATGTACGATACATATATGACCGCAACCAATACCAATACCGATATTTTCATCCATGGATTTGAAAGAGCTTGTGTGTATTATAAAAATGGCATCCCCTCCTTTTTTTTTTTTTGGTAAGTAATAAATGGCATCCCCTCTACAGCATTAAAGGAAGGGTTCCCTTCAAGAAAAATTGCAGAGAATTCAAATCAATTCCATATTTTAGTATTTGAAGAGACCATTCATTCAGGAATGGGAACAGGACATGATTTTGAAATTCAAATAAAAGTAAAGCGATTGAGAGGAAGCACACATAAGAGCTACAGCTCACCTCTGCCGTTGGCAATTCACCTCCCAACTTTCCTTCCCACCTCATAAACAAAAGATCCCCAGATGATGTCCCACCCAACCCACTTCCCACCTCTCACTGCCCACAGCTCACTGTTCTAGCCTGAACACTGCAAGTCGATACTATGACAGGCTAGAAACAGGCATTCCCAGGTCAAACCCAGACCCTCCACCAAAGGCATAATATGCCCTCAACTGAGAAGCACTAGGAGATGGTGTTTGGTGAACAAGAAGATGTCAGGTGACCATGCCACGTCCAGCACTACAGGACAAATCAAGCCCTGCCTATACTAATAGAACCTCTGATTTCACTGCCTGAAAAAGGAGAGAACGGGTTGCAAGAAACTAAGGGAAGGGAATGGATAAGAGTTGCCCAAGGGGGATCATTTTCCCTTTTTCCTTGATGTGATATTAATACCCTGGAACAGGAATCCCTGTCCATTTTGTTTTTTAAAATCCAATATCAGGACCGAAAAAACTTTAACTAGACAAAATTCGTAATATATATGAGCATAAAAACAGCTTCAACGATGCACATTTAAGATACAAATAAAAAGGTGTCATTATTCCATTATAAAAGAACAAATAGGAAAAGTTTGACCAAGCTCACCAGTGTACTAGTTAATTATTACATGTTCAACTCAACTAATAACTTGAACAACTCAAGGTTGGTTCAAACTCAAAATTAAGTCAACCAAGTAACAGACTGCACAGAGTTTTAAGCAGCCTGCAAGTAGTTTTGCACAATTGTATCTTTCACGCTTATATTCTTTTGCTTTTCTCTGTCTCTCCAATGTTATGGTTGCCAACCTCCACTCCACTTACAGTTTTCATGCAACCACTCACTTGGAAGGCTTCAAAAAGATGGCAGGATTATCACCATGTCTTTTTTTCTGGTCTTATACTTCATTTTAGTGGATAGAATTTCCTTGTTCTATGAATTGAGGCATATATTTTTTTTTCTAATTTTTTAATATGCAATGTGTGCGATTTTTTTTCTTTTCCCTTTTTGATTGATTCAAATTTGCCTAATCATCTATCATCCAAAAATTAAGAAACTCTAGGATGCAAGCTACTTAAATTGACTAAGTGAGGTGTAAACTAACCAGGGTATCATAATTTCACTTTGAGATTATTCCTAACAGGTCAAAACGCTAGTCAACTAAACTGTAATTTCAAAATAAGCTAGATCAGCGCATGAAATCCTCAGCTTGTACCCCATCTCAAGGTTCCCTACTTATAAAAAGCAATAACATTCTGATTATTAGTAGTTATCCAATCCATAGGAATGAAAATCATAGTCCATCGATCACCCCAAAAAATTACAGTCCATTCAGCATTATAGTCCAAAAAACAATCTATCAGTTAAACTCTAATCGGTGATAATATTCAGCAAACTTGATCCTTCCTTATAAAAGCACATATTGCCACCAAGTATGAGTGTGCAGGTATTACAAATAGCAAGATTTTCTTCATGGAAAAAATACTATAATTCAAAATAAAGAAAGAATCAAGTGATTTTCCATTATATTCACTATTAAAATACCTTTACACAATTCATTTCATCTATGTAATTTGAATAGGAGTTATTCCTCAATATCTAGATATGAAGCTCAATTTCCACGATGAATTTTTCTGGACAAAATAACTTGAAATTTCTGCATTTAATAACTATAGTTTTAAGTTTTCTGCCAAGATGAAAAGCAGGACAGAACCTGACTATTGAGGATATTCTAACAATCAATTACATCCATCCTCTAGATGCTTCCCAGTAGAATCCAGGACTCCACTTTAATTGAAAAATAAGGCTGATTGTAACATATGCGCTAGCAGCCTGAATTTGAGAGCCTTAGTTGTGGGCAAATTGCAGCCTTTTAAAGCATTCTTTTTCTATTTTGATTCATATGCATCTCAAAACTGACCAAGCTGCTTGCTAACTTGATCATGATTAACTAATTTAGGAGATATCTCTAATTATGGGTTGCTGATCTAATCTAGTTGTTCTGAAAGGGACCTTTGATCTTTTATTTGGTTGAATACGAGAATTAGAATATTATTAGAATAAAAGTGCCTCATATAAAGTGATACTTGTCAAGAAATCAAATGTTACTAAACAGCTATAAAGGTCTAGGCCTTTCAGTTCTAATACCCATTGTGGATCCACAATCATGTTATTGTCAAACCATCTTAGAATTCGAGTTTTCCTCAAGGATATTATTTCACATTTTCAGCCAATTGAAGTTTTCTTTAACATAATATTATTTTTTTGAATAAATTTATCAAGCAGATTTTATCAAGAAAAATCTGTTTCAACATAATTTAAACATATTTACTTCACGTCATGTGGATATAATTTACACCAAACAGGCTTATTTTTAACTCCAGATTTCTGATATAACAGCCTGTATCCCTCAGTATTTCATCTCTAGTACATCAACATTTTTTTATTACACTATTCTAAGGTGAAAATAATTCCCTTCAACTATTTGTTCAGCATATTAGTTGCTAAGCATCTCCTAAGTATATATTGTATCAAAGAAGCCAGTCAATGACAAAACAGATAAAAGTGTAGCTCAGGCATAAGAAGCTGACCTGGGAAGGAAAGTCTGATTTGAAAGCCCTGGGTTCAATATTATAGCCCCCAGGTCCAGCAGCTTTATAGATCCCATAGAGCAACCTCAGGTCAAAATCAAACAAAAAGAGCCTCATCCCTTCACAGACTGTCAAAACCAAATCTTTCTTGCTAGCAGGTAGCCCCATCACCTTGTAGTGGTAGCAGTCCTTCTTGGTTTTTGAACTGCACATGAATATCATTCCTTTGCTGTCAGGGTTCTTTCTGGGCATACTCTTTTTAGATGTTTCAGCCTTGTCTTTGTCCTCGGCAGACCTTTTGTTGCTGTCCAGTTTTGCTGTCCTCAATCTTCTCCTCTTCCTTGATCTTTTAGACAGATTTTCTGATCTTGCTTCCTCACCGATAGTTTTCACATGCTGCTCATCAATAACCCCCTCTTTGCCTCCAGCCGTATTCTTGTCAGAGGGTTCTGGCTTATCATCCTTGTTGACCACTCTCTCAGTAGGCCTTTGAACCACAACCTTCTTTCTCCCCGCTTTCCTCAAGGTTTTTACTTTATCCACGGGTTTTGCTTCAACCTCATCTTCTTTCTTCTCATGCTCATTTTCTTTTACATCCTTTGGTTCAGCTGCAGGCCTACTCTCCTCAGAAGGTTCAAATTTACCTTCATTCTGACTGGCTACCTTACCCCTCTGCACTGCCACCTTCCTTTTAATGATCTTCTTGGATTTCTTCAACTTGTTTTTTGTAGCAATATCACCCATCTGCAAATTACCACTTATATTATTTGCCTCTCTCTCTGTTCCATTAGTCAAATTTACCACCATGCTTTCTTGCTTAAACTTAGATTCAGAAACAACCATGGGTTCTTCAGCACTTGTCTTACAGACTGCTGTGGCCTCTCCATAATTCAATTCTTCCACAGTTTCATCAGTCAAGGAATCTTTCTCTTCATCTGGCACTTTGCTTACACACTCTTTGCTCATTTTGCACTTCATAGTATTTGCTGCACCTCCATTTTCCATCTCATTTGTTCCATCTTCCTTTTCATCACATCCAGGAACAACCATGTCTCCCTCCGTATTTGTGTTATTTGCAGCTTCCCCATCTTCACTCTTCACCTCACCCGCATTGCTTTCCTTCTCTTCATGTTTAGTATCACCTGCATTGCTTTCCTTCTCTTCATGGTTACTACCATCCGCATTGCATTCCTTCTCTTCATATTCAGTACCAGTTGTTGGCCTACAACCAATCATCTCATCTTCTTCCTCCTCTCCCATTTCCACCACCTTGTTTGAAGATTCTGTCTCCTCTTCAAGTCCAGGGACAGCCACAGATTTTTCAGTGCCAGTCTCTGTTGGATAAAACTGACCAGTCACAGATTCAACTTCATCAGCTGATCCAAAACTTTTAGCTTTTGATTTGGAGGCATTGCCTTTACCCTTGCCTTTGGCACTGACCATGGTCTGTCCCCAATCACATCAAAATAAAACTAATGAAAATAAGCCAGCAACACTACAAAATGCCCGAAAAATAAAGTATCCAAACCATATTTGAACGGTATCTATACTACAAAATTAAGTAGAAACATCAACAAAGAATACCATTTATGGCAGAATACCACCTAATAGCAAGAGAGTAAAATTATGCTGCTGAATTGCAGTAAGAATTATGGTGGCAAAGTCTTCATGCATAATGTTTTGTTGAAACCAAATAAAACCACGTATGGCATGATAATTGTTTTGAAAGTTTTAGTGGCAACTATAGCTTCACAATCAAGCAATGGCCGTACAATTTGAAAAGGGAAATAGATTAAATATCTAAAGGGAAATTTGTAAAATATCTATAATTTATATTAGGGAAAAAAAGAATTTCCAAAGACAGTTGTACAGGGATTTTTATCTTAGAATCTGTTTATCAATAAAAAATTACCCAGCATCTGATGTTTCAAAATAGGTAGATCTAATATTAAAGAAATATAATTTAAGTGTGTTTTTATGACAAAAGCCTGTAGAAAACATAATTTATCTCCAATAGCGACGAAGGTGATAAGGATCCTTGTTCAACAATGGAAAACTCTCCAAAGAAGGTAACAGGACTTCAAATAATTATCATTACTTTCCACTATACACAATCTATTATTTATAGCAAGTTATTAAATCATTGCAAGATACCAACAAATTGATTCTCTAAAATAGAAAAGTGCAGCAACTAATGCCTGGAGTAGAATGGAAAATTCGTTGAGGAGGAAGATGGTTGCAATGCCTAACTGCTGGATTCCCCTTGTCACATGCGACTCACATGCTCGCTGGATTCCCCTTATCACGTGTGACTCACATGCTTCTTAGTTGCTTACACCTCATGTACCTTCTCAGTGAAGGACAACCCTGCTTTTTCCAAGTGGACAGTCATGACCCCCCTAGTATTATCTCGAATATTCTTCTCCTCAAGTTACTTCTATCAACTCTGATTTCCTTTGGTGCCAGCATCTCTCCTTCTCTCTCCTTTATTGCCAAGCCAAGCTCCTCTTCATAACAAAGCCCTCCCCTTCAAAGGACCTTGCCCCCAAGGTGAGGATACTAAATGCGAAGGGTGTGTAAGGGTTCCCATGTATTGTTCTCCTCAGAAGCCCCTGTCAACTTCACGAGGACTTCTGCCACCGATCACTTGCCGAACTTCCATACTCTTCTTCCCACAACTTTCTCTTGCTCGGGTAACAACCCACCCTCTTTACCAACTAGTGGAAGGGACGGATTTGAAATGACATGAGCTCCAAAATGTCGCTTGAGGGCCAAGAGATGGAAATTGTGTGAAATTTGGATAAGGAAGGAAGATCCAACTAGTAAGCCACCATTTCAATTTTCTCATAAATTTTACATGGTCCAGAAAAGCGCGGTGCCAACTTCAAATTCTTGCAAAAGGCTACCAACTTTTGACGTTACGGTTATAGGCAGAGATACACAAACTCCCCGATTTGGAACTCCATCTCAGTCCGGTGCTAATCATACTGAGTTTTCATCCTTCCTTAAGCCACAGTCAAATTTTCCTTTAGAAGCCTCAGGAAGTGCTCCTGAGTCCATAATTCTTCCTCTACTACAGCATTTGTAGTTGTTCCTTTGACAAAACTAGCAAGTTTAGGTGTTGGCACCACATATACAACCTCAAATGGGGTCATACTAGTAGAAGAGTGGTGATTAGTGTTATAGCACAACTCAGCATGGATCACCAATGGGAACAGGATTTTAGTTTGTCCCCTACATAGCATCCCAAGTACTATTCTAGGTATTTGTTGACCATTTCAATCTGCCCATTGAGTTAAGGATGATAGGCTGAACTACAAGCTAGTTTAGTTCCCTACACCTTAAAATTTTCCTTCCAGAAAGAACTAGTAAAGATAGGGCATCGGCCACTTACTATTGTTTTAGGAATCCCATGCAATTTAATTACATGATTGAGGAATAAGTGTGATATTTTGGTGGCAGTATAGAGGTGTGTGAGGGGAATGAAATGGGTATATTTGGTGAGGCAGCCTACTACCACTAAAATGCAGTTAAAGTAGTGGGACATTCGTAAGCTTTCTATGAAATCCATAGAGTGGTCAATCTAAGGTTTGTCGAGAATCAAGAGGGGTTGTAGAAGCCCCTAGGGTGTTTTGGATCTATTTTTGTCTGCTGACAAGTGGAGCACTCCTTAATGAATTTTTAAATCACAATTCTCATCCCCCTTCCAATAAATTCAAACTTTAGTGCGGCTGAGGGTTTTATGGTAACCCAAATGTCCCTCTAAGGGGTTGTAATGTGTCAGTATTCAAACTGGACCACATAAAATGTTACACAATTTTTCTTACATTTTTTATTTTTTTTAGAAATTTAGATAATTTTAGTTTAAATTTAGCATTGTAAAAAAAAATTAGATACCCTATTATAAAAGTTGGGGATTTTCAATGTACACTTGTACCAAAAGTCAAAAAGCCCAAAACCCTCTATATGGGATAATGAATTTTAAAAATCTTCTTTTCTATCCAATTGTTACATGCTACTAATAATTGATTGCTTATATTTCCGTACTTTAAATTATCAACTTACTCACGTTTGATATACTTGACACTAGTACCATTTTCGCGTTCACATCCTAGGATCAACCCCGAGCCTTAAGTGTCCTTGTAGGTCAACTTGGTTGGAGTCCATTCCCGTGGGAAACCAGACGCATTGCATAGTTTTGTAGCTAGAAAATTTGGACGGTGACACAATGCACCCAATTTAAAATCTGTTTTTTAAACTCACTGTCCTCACCTGACAAAATTTTTCCTTTTCTAAAAATTACTCTATTATGCAAAGAATACTAGTTAAGAGAATTAATACTTTGCTAGAGTGTTTGTTGAATGGCAGCCAATTCCAAGTCATGTTGGTAAGATCCTTTGAACACTTCTAACCACTCGACAGTAGCGTATGATAGCAGCATAAGAGATGGTTCTTCACTCTTTTGTGATAATGCATCTACTGCCTTATTCTCCTTCCCCTTCTTGTACTTCATAACAAAATCATACTCAAGTAACTTTGTTATCCACGCTTTTTGTGACGGGGTAACCACTTTTTGCTCAAGTAAATACTTTAAACTTTGCTGATTGGTCTTGACAACAGAAGTCTTCCACAATAAGTAGAGTCTCCACTTTTTTACGGCTATAACCAATGACAACAATTCCTTTTCATTCGTTAAAAGGTGCAATGCCTTGCCTTTCAAAGCTTGGCTGAGGAAGGCAATTGGCCAATAATCCTACATCAAAATTGCCCCAATACCTACCCTTAACACATTGCATTATATTATGAACCTTTCTGAAAAATCTAGCAAAGCTAAAACCTGTGGCCTGGAGATTGCTTCTTTGGGTTCCCGAAATGTTGTCCTTACCCGTTCATTCGAATCAAAGGAGGTTGTTTTCATAAGAAGGCCCTAAGGGGTGCGGCAATAAAGACCATACCCCTTGATGAACTTCTGATAATACCCAATCAACTCGAGAAACCCTCTAAGTGACTTAACGGTAGTAGGAAGCTCCCATTCCATCATCGTAGCAATTTTTGAGAGGTCAGCTTGCACCCCTTGATTAGAAATTACATGCCCCAAATGTTCAATTTCCCTACACTGAAATTGGCATTTGCTTAACTTAGCATAGAGCTGATGGTTATCAAGAGTTTAGAGAACCATCCTTAGGTGGTTTTCATGATCCGCCAAGGTTGGACAACAAACCAAAATATCGTCAAAGAAAACCAACACAAACTTCCGCAAATACAGTCAAAAATATTGTTCATAAGCTCTTGGAAGGTAGTGGGCACATTATTCAAGCCGAATGGCATGACCGAAAACTCGTAGGATCCCTCATGGCTCGAAAGGTGGTTTTCGAAATGTCAGCCTCCTTCATTCGAATCTGATGATAATCAGACCTCAAGTCCAATTTAGAGAATATAGCAACATTGATCAACTCATCTAACAACTCATCGATTACCAGAATGGGAAAATTATCCTTGAACGTCTCCTGGTTAAGCGCTCGATAATCAATACACATTCTCCAACCTCCATCGGCCTTCCATGCTAGTAAAACAGGGGATGTGTACAAGCTTGACTATGGCGAACCAACCCGATTTCTAAAAGCTCCTTCACTAATTTCTCATTCTCCAATTTTTGGTAGGTAGGGTACCAGCTAGGCCTCACTGAAATGGGTTTCAAGTCATCCTTTAAATTAATCTGATGCTCATGACTCTGGAAAGGAGGCAATCTTTTAGGTTCCTCGCATACCATTGGAAGTTCTTGAATTAATTTGCAAATAGCATGAGAACCACCGTGGGTTCCATTGCCACAAAGTTGTCCAACAGCCAACTGCATTCTACAACTGTGTTACAAGCAATCTTCAATCCCTTAAGTATCACCTCCCTCCCCTCGCGATGAAACTATCTAAAGAGCAAAAATATCCCATAGTTGACAACCACTACACCCCCATTACCGTGTCAAAACTCCTAAAGGCAAAATTAAAAAATCTAAAGTGAAGGGTTTACCTTGAATTAGTAATTTCATCCTAGTATGACAACTCTTCCCCTTAATCATTTCCCCATTCGCAATCTGAACCTTGACCTAGGCCATCTCTGTTGTTCTCCACCAATTTCATTGAACTATTCCTTCATCCAAGAAATTGTGTACTTTTTGAATCAATTAATGTGACTCCTACAGCTTCCTTAATTTTTCCTCAAACCCTAATAGTTTTCACATGCGGGGCCTTTGCATGGGGAGTTATCTCAAGCATCATCTAAGCCTCTGTAGGCTCTAGGGATTTTAGGGCTCTTGCCCGTTGCCACACTCCTTTGGTTCTATTGACTCCATCACATAAGCTCTTGGAGCCAAGCATCGGTGCCTCGAGTTCCACTTCTCATCAAGTTATAACAGAGCCCCTTTCCACTTCTTTCCTTCATCTGAGCTGGAGAGATCCACTAGACCATCATCGCAGTTTTGGTAGTGGCTTGACTCGAACCAATTGCCCCAACATGGGTGTGATGACTTGAATATCCTCCTTGGGAAGTGGTCTAACCTCGATTGACTTTTTTCCAACTGGAAATCAACTCTTATTGTATTCTTGCCATCCCAAAGGCTTGATGCAAACTGATCCGTTTGAGTGGCTTCACTGGATATCTAATCTTGTCTTTCAATCCTCTTAGAAAGCAACTTAGCTTCCCCTCAACATTGACATCCCGTAGCCGATTGGTAATAGCCTCAAATCAAGCCTTGTAATTGGCCACTATAGTAAGCTGCATTAATTTTTAGATTTGTTCCGTTGGATCATCATAAGCCAATCCCCCAAACCTAATGACCAAGGCTTCAGAGAAAGTCTCCTAATCAGTGAATTCCTCAGCTTCCCTTGTGCCCTAGAACCATATCAAGGCCACCCTTTAACATAAAATGGGGCTAACATCACCTTCTAAGCTTCGGGTGTCTGAATTTCAGAGAATTGCCTCTCCTTGAAAATCCATCCACTCGGATTTTCACCTTCAAACCGAGGAAAGTGGATCCTCACGTGCCGATTCACCTGAATCCTTGTTTCCTCAGGCTGCTCTCTAGGGTTTGGTGGGGGCAAGGGAAGCACTGCAGGGACTGCCTAGTGCAAGTTGAACACATGTTGCACTTGCTCAGTCAACTCTACCATGCTTCGTTCCAAAGCATCCATTCTACGGGCTCCCACTGCTATTACCTCAACCAACTAATTAAATCATGTTCATTGGGCCATCGAATCGTCTCTAATACCAAATTGGTAAGTGCCCTTTTCCTTTCCCTTTCTTTCAATTACAACAGTATGTTATATTTTTTGTCTATCTTTGTGGGTTTTGGGATCTAGAGCTTAAACCCCCAGATTGTTAGCAACAATGGTGTTAACAATGATGAAGAAGGTGATAAGGATCCCTGTTCAGGAAAGAAAAACTCTCCAAAGAAGGTAAAAATGGTTTCAGATAATTTTGACTACTTTTCCATTATACAAAATCTATTATTTATAGAAAGCTACTAAATCATTAGAATATACTAACTAATTGATTCTCTAAAACAGAAAATGCAGCAATTGATGCCTGGAGTAGAGTGGAAAATTCATTGAAGAGGAAGATGGCTGCAATGCCTAACTGCTGGATTCCACTTGTCACGTGTGACTCACATGCTTCTTAGTGGCCTCCACCTCACATGCATGTTTAGTGGAAGGAAGGCCCTGCTTTTTCCAAGTAGACTGTCATGACCCCTCCAATATCATCTCGAATCTTCTTCTCCTCTTATTACTTCTATCAACTACTCTGATTGTTTCTGTTCCTCGTCTTCCACTCCTTTGGTGCCAATGTCTCTCCTTCTCTCTCCTCCGTTGCCAAGTCAAGCTCCTCTTCAACTTCTCTTCCTTAATGACCCGTAACACATTTACGCTCTTAACCCGAAGACCATAATATAAAACAGCGCCAAAAGGTCCCAATTCGATGGTAAAAGATAAAGGGCCCTTTCAGTTTTGCCCTGGCAAGAGAACAAGGCACTCATAACTGCATCAGTCATTTTTTCTACCTCAGGGGTGAGGAAGGAGTTTATGTAGCACCCAACCACAAGGATGTCCAACAGATAAGAGTGAAATATGACAATGACCATATCTTGGTGAAAATGATTACAAAAGCCTAAGCATCAGATTAAATAAGATGATCACCATATCTTTGTTGAAAATGAAATGGCTCACATTACCAAAGCCTAAAGTAGAACTGTTGAGAACTAATAGACTATGCAGTCAAGTTTAACCGTAAACAATCAAAGGATTTTTGTAGAAAATAAGCAAACTTTAATTTTTTTCCTCGGCAAATAATAAACATTATACAAGAGCACTTTTACTGAGGAGTAGAGGTTGCCATAATTAACCATCCTCTAACAACTTGCAAGTAGGATCATTCTATCTGTCCATACGTTGCCCAAAGCTAAAATCAGAAAGGAATGAAGTGGAAAGATGAAAACAAATAGTAGCAACAAGGACTGAAAGCCGATTAAAAAGAATGAAAACAGTCGTAAGCTTGAAATGATATAATTGGCACGGTTGTAAGATAAACAAAGAGAATAGCAGCATCGAGTGGCAACTTTTTGTTGATCCGACAAAAGGAAAATAAAAATAAGAACTGCATTATTTGTGATTACTACTGACAACTATTGGACAATAAATGAGAATATTATCAAAATTACTTTTTGATCATGTCTACAATAGTTATCATCACTATAAGCTGTATCCAATAAATGAGAAAGACGCAACTGGACCCCTCAACTTGTACCAACTAAATTCTAGTAAGGAATCAGATCTTGTGGAAAGGACACTATTCATTCAGTACCATATTTATCCTTCTTAAAAAAATAGACTTTCCAATTGTATTATCAAGGAATGATGAAACTTATAAGATTCACAATTGAGGATATCTAATCCACCCAGCACTTCGAGTCAATCATGTGATGCCAGAATTTGCCTAGGTGGACAAAATCTACTGAGCTGTAAACCAAAAAGAAGCATGAATGGTGCAGCAACTCTACGTCCCCTCCCCCAACCCTTCTCTTTCCAAACTCCAGAATTGATTTTACTGGAACCTCAACTCTCAGGGATCTATTTCTTAGAGTTTGCCGTTCCATCCAACCACAAAAAGCAACAGACTTTCAATTTTTTAAGAGGTACAACTAAACAGAAAAAACCAATGGTAACTGCAAGGCCAATTGCAAGAAATGGAGTAGGAAAAAAGATGGACAGTGCTGCTGGGTGATCTTTAGTTCATACTTTTGAAGAAAAATATTTTAGCAATAACAGCAGGAGACCCCTGATGGGATCATTGAGAAATTAAGTAAAGCTTTTGGAACTTTAAAAATCTAAACAACCATACTCAACGAGCATCTCTACTGGCCCTCTTTCATCATTTTAAGCAACCACTTCATATTGAAGTTCAACCCAACTCTAACAGAGTTCAGAAGCAATCATACAGCCTACAGGATTATGATCTTTGGCTGCATCAGCATAAAGCGGATATCAGCATCCTAAACTATGAGATTCCAATTGGCATCTTCAAACAGTAAGATTGTGAAATCAAAGGAGACCATTAAGAAGTAAAATATATATCTAATAAAAAAAGAAAGTTACCAGTTGCCCATTGATGAACATCCAATTTCAACAAACAACTCAAGGGTAAGAAAATGCATATTCCCATATATACTTAACTCTATATCATGGATGGACATACCAGCCAATATGATACATAACTGAAATTTTATCGATATTTGGGCCCCCGATATAGATATTTTTCAATACCGCATTAATATCGTAATATTTATCCATATCGACTAAAAAATCAGTTTGTAATTTTTAGAATTTTTTCCTATCCAATATATCTGATACCAATATGTATTGTCCGACGTCAATATAACCACAATTAATACTAATACAGATATTATCAACCATGTTCTATATACTGAACTGGAGGGTGATCAAATTTCATTTTATTTAAACAAGAAAACCATAGTAATTGAATTTACCACACAGAAAGTGCAAATGAATGATAATCCTAGCGGACAGCTTCAGTGCAGGATAGTTGCAAGGGAGATAAGACCTAAATACTGAATTGACAATTACGGATCCCTAAAGAGAGGCAAGGCCACCTCTAGATGGAGAAAGGATTTCTTTCTCCTTAAAATAGGTGTTTGCTCCACGGCACAAACAGGTCAGGATGTGACATCGATCATCCGCCAACTTTTCTTTTATTTCACCACAAGAAAAATCCTATTGATAGAATTCACAACACGCTAGGAGTAAGTGTATCATAATCTTACACAGCATCCCTACAGACAAATATAAAACATAATCATACGGGTAGAAAACGTTCACAACTACGTTATCCTACAGTCATATACCCATACAAACAGTAATAATTGAGTAACTCGATCATCTCCTAATCATTTTAAATGTTCATCTAGCCACAAATTTCAACACATGCACCCGCGGAGTCTATAAGAAATATGATCCTTGGTCGTAAAGATAAAGAGAATATCAGCAATTCAGCATCTTAAAACGAAAAGATATTCAGATTTCAGTCAAAACAAAGAAATAAAGAAACAACAAAGATGTTCGAATGAAGAAAAGCGCCTGAAAACTAAAACAGAAGTATACCCTAATAAAATGAAGAATAACCAATAAACTTATCACAAATCATTGTCATCCAGAAATTTAATTCACAATCCCATGCATAAACGCACATTTGTCCACACACATATAGACATCTGAAACAATGTGTCTATATCGAGTAATACTAGAACCTAAAAAAATAAACTGAATTCAACCATCATCACGTTTCGTCCAGTTCACCGGACAGACAAAAAACCCTAGCGGGAAAATTCTACCAGCGATAATCACAACCGCATCCAGCGACACGAACAGAAGAACGAGTAAATTCAGGAGAGGAGAGAGAGAGAGAGAGAACAATTACCAAATACGATATCAAATTAGAAGAACTGCAATAATTTCGAAGATCTAACAGATAAGAAGAAAGAACTGCTCCAGAAATGGAGCAGTGCGCGTAGCGAGAGAAAAGAAAATCAGATATTTCGCAATACCTTCTGTGACTGAAGGTTACGTGACCAAGGCCCGAGCAAATGCGTTAGGCTAGCCGCTAGAGAGAGAGGGCGCCGTTCGCTGTGCTTTGAGAGAACGAGAGATATCACGAATTCACGATCTTCAGTCTTCCCTTCACGCCCGGACTGCTGCTCAGCCTTTTAATAGCTAGCCCTTTTTCTTTTTTTTTTTTAAGTTTTCAGACAGAAAACCAACCTTGTAACTTGATAGCCCAAACCCAAAAAAAAAAGGAGAAAGAAATTCATGAAGGCCCATTAGGCCCACCAAGGAGTGTTATTACGGACAGCGATAGGAAGCATCGGTCACGAGAAAACGTGCTTGGGCTTCGACATGACTATTATTTTATAACGATAATGTTGGAAGAAATGGGATTTTCCACGATCTAATATATTAAAAAATATTTCAAATATAATGCTTTAATAGGTATATAATATTATTTGATTTTTTATAAATATAAATTAATTTGTAAAAAATATTTTAATAAACACAATGTTGTCTTATTTAACTTTGTTTTATATTAGCAAAATCAAACCCAAACTTTATAATGAAAAGAATATTATCTAACTCATCTTAATTATTTATTTTAATAAATAATTAATAAAATAATTTAATATTTGTAAATTTTTATTTTTCACATATTTTCTTGTATTTTACTTTTATCTCTGAAAATCAATCGTAAATATAACTTTTATGTCAAAATAGTATGTCTTTTATATTATTATCGAATAATCATGTATACCCTCGATACTTCTAAAATAATATATATATATATTCAAATAATCTACTTTTGAACAATCACATTTGTTGATACAATTATTATTTATTTAAGCAATCAGAACAATTTAAATATTTATCTCTTTTATTTTGAAAATAACCAACTTATAAAACCAAGTTGATGTAATATAAAGATTATTATGTTAAATTATCTAATCATCAAATTTATAATAAGGACATAATTATAATATTATATATTTAATATTATCGAGATATGCTAAATTATGATTTATGCATATTTAAACAAATTTATGACTCAAGATAGAGAGACGGCCTTATTAGAAAGCTCAATTCAAATGATTTGCCCCTTGGTCCTATACACCAAAAGCAACACTAGAAAATGGTCTTGGTCGTATTCCTGAAAAAATTATTTTAATACCCAAGTCAGTTTTTTCTTATGATGATAAATAATAAATAAAAAGTTATATATTTAGTTGAATTAGGTAGCAAGACTACCATTTTAGGTATAAATGAGAGGCTGAGTTGCTATGGGAGGAGCTCGGTGGGAAAATAGAGTATGCAGATGATAATATATTTGGACCAAATGACAACATCAATATAGTTGTAGTACTTGATAATGGGGTCAAGTGGGATTACTCAAAAAATAGTGCAATATACACTTGATTATAAGCATATGAGAACTTTCACAATAAGTATTTTTGGAGTATAATATTTAACAGAGTAATAATCTCTTTTGTTCAATAGAATCAGGGATATGGATTACATTTTTACAAGATTCATCCGAACAATATAAATATTTATTCTTATAAAAGAGTCTTTAAGTTACGTAGGTGATAATTGGTGGGTCAAATATTCAATAATAAGTGATTTGTAAACATGCTCTATAGCCCATATAAAATGACATTAGTTGGTCTATTGAATCCCACCACCAATTTGCTTTTTCATCATTGCAGTGCCTCGCTCTTGCACAGAAGGCACACTACATATCACTAAACGGGTATTCTATGATCTTTGCCAACTGTGTGATATTTACGTCACATTTAGTTGTTATAAAATTCATTATAAGTTATTATAATAATGTTCAGTTATTATAAAAATCACATGTGGGATCTTTGACTTTATGATTTGATGGATGATGCATTTGGTTTAAAAAGTCATGTTCAAACCTTTATGGGTTGGTTAAATTTTAGTCGGTGCCTAGTTTTGTTATGATTTTTTTTAATTTTAAGGTATATGTAGTGTGATGTCTCACTTCGAATGGGGAAGGGAATGAAGCATGACTTATAAGGGCATTAATACCTCTCTCTTGTGGACGCATTTTGGGGACGGTGGAAGCCGTCTACTAGGAACAAAATCGTGCGTCTGTGTGGCAAAGCGAACAATATTAACAAGCGGATGTCCGGGGACGTTACAAATGGTATCAGAGACGGAATCCGGTTTGGTGTGCCAGCACGGACGCTCAGCTCCCAAGGGGGACGGACTATGATGTCCCATATCGGATCGGGAGAAAAACGAAACGTGCCTTATAAGGGCGTGGATACCTCTCTCTTGTGGGCGCGTTTTGGGAGCGATGGAGACCGTCTGTCAGGAACAAAACCGTGTACTTGTGTGGCAAAACGGATAATATTCACAACCGGGTGTCCGGGGACGTTACATGTAGTCCTAACAATAATTATAATAGTTCTAAGTTAATAGGATATTAACCTCATTAAGTTAAATAATTTAAGCAATTGTGGCATTATTACTTTCCCAATTATTCTTTTTATTTTTCTAGTAAATGATATCTTTGCCATATATGATGTTATTTATCCTTAATCTACACGCGGAACGACCTTATACACCATTAAATGAAGCCATTTTCTTCTTCTTCTTTCTTTTTTTTTTCATTACACGTTGGGCAGCATAATTGAAGAATTGCTGACTTATGACATGGACTTTTTGAGTATATAGCCGTAGTCACTTTTTCTCCTTTTGCAGTAGTTGTAAGACTTTCCAATGAGGGAATTTGAGGGATATATATATTGCGTACCAGAAATTCGGATTATCCTATGGATCAGGGGCCACAAATCAGATCTTCTTGTTGGTTGATCTCACGCGGATCCGTCTTCACAGTCTTAAATCTGAGTCCTGTACAATACGACTGAAAACTAATGGTCAGGTGTCGGTGAAAATTATTTCCACTATAACCCTCCGACGCTCAAGTTAGAAGTCTTTCTAAGAATATAGAAAGATAAATGGATGATGTAAATTTGATGGGTGGAGTGTTTTGTTGTGCTCAACCGATGAACAACTTAAAGGTATGCCTCAGAAGGGATATCACATGAAGGGAATCTCTTGGAGGGAGATGGGGATCATTTGGATTTGCCTCTCAGAAATTATCCTGGCCCCTTGAGATGATAGAGGGTTGGCCTCCTTCCCCCTGAGATAGAGTATCTCTCTGGCCATTTCTCTAATCTCCCTTTCTGGAGGTTTTCTGAGATTTTCTTTGTGATTTTCTCCCGTTTTTTCTCTCCTCTTGTTTTCCTTGGAATGAGGATAATTATATAGGCGGAGGTGGTTATTTTTTTTCATAATAACCATCGGTCAAAAACTATCTGTGATAACCACCTTGATAAGATAAAACGGTTTAAATAGTTTTTCTCTTGGCCGGTTATACTGTACCTATTACTAGCCCCCCATGCCGGGTGGTTTGAAAATTTCTACTCCCGGCATGTTTTTGATGGGATGCTGTTTGTTTGATTTTGTCGACTTACTATCTTTGCAACATCGGAATTTCAAAATCTGGCCTCTTTTGAGCCACTCGGTGATGTAACCGAGGTTTAGAATTTGACCTCCTTTTGGCCGCTCGGTAATGTAAATGAGGTTTTAAATTCGACCTCCCTTGGGCCGCTCGGTGATGTTACCGAGGTTTAGAATTCAACCTCGTTTGGGCCACTCGGTGATGTAACCGAGGTTTTGAATTCGATTTGGGCCGCTCGGTGATGTAACTGAGGTTTTGAATTCGACCTCATTTGGGCCGCTCGGTGATGTAACCAAGGTTTAAAATTTGACCTCTTTTGGGCTGCTCGGTGATGTAACTGAGGTTTAAAATTTGACCTCTTTTGGGTCGTTCGATGATGTAACCAAGGTTTAGAATTTAACCTTTTTTGGGCCGCTCAGTGATGTAACCGATGTTTAAAATTTGACCTCCTTTGGGCCGCTTGGTGATGTAACTGAGGTTTAGAATTCGACCTTCTTTGGACTGCTCGGTGATGTAACCGAAATTTAGAATTCGATCTCTTTTGGTCGTTCGATATTCAAAATAGATGGAGTGCCATGTTCTTGGAGCAGTATGGATCATATTACTCTTGGCTTTCATCGGTATTT
>JAOVVI020001205.1:5073-25557 GCA_028571085.2 Nepenthes alata | reverse complement strand
GAAATTCAATTTTCTTGTATATTGGGAAGCTTTTGATGAGAATGTCCATATTTCATGTTAATTCTGAAACATATTTGTTCATACATGTTCATGTTTTGCTCGACCTTGTCTTTCTTTGATTATTTGTAATCGACATATGTTCTTTCATTAGTGTTCCTTCTCACAAACTGAAATTGATGTTTCTCTGCTTGTTTAGTTTTATAATACGAAATTTTATTCATGGAAGTTATGAAAATATTCATTATGTAGAAATTTCATTGATACTTTCGAATCTTTGTATTTGCACTAGAAATTGACAAATTTTGATGTAACTTGAGACATGCCCAACTTTTGATGCCTCATTTCCCCATCCATGAGGTATAATATGTGCGCATTAACAAATTATAATACATTAGCATTTCTGCCTATTTGATTTGCCCTGCTAATGAGGCATATATATATATATTGGCCAATGGTAGAAAATTCGAAAGAACATTTCATATGAGCATTGCAATTGTTCGTCTATGCTATATTTCATTTGAAGCCTTTAATATTATTCATTGATGTGATCATAGATGAATTTGCTGAACATTTCGCTCACTCTTCCACTCTCTCTTCATTTTAGATTGTTGGCTTTTGCATTCATGGAGTTTGATGGTATTTGATGGATATTTTGAAGACCTTTAACAGTCCCACTTAGAAAAAAGAATTAGGTCATGAAATAAAAAGAAAAAGAAAGGGTTTATCATTTCAACCTCTTTTATTGAAAAAACCAAAGTAGGGGGGAGATTCGCTGCAGCAGCTGCTCTGGAATGTTGTATTTCTCTTCTCTACAACTTGTATTTGTTTATATATGTTACATAATGGTTGCTTTTGACAATCCAGGGATATTTATGTACTGATAATTATGCAAAGGTCATTAATGCAGTGTCATTATCTTGGAATTTAGGTTTATGTTGTGTTATGCCCTGAGTCACAACATCATCAGGCTAGAAATACCATCTGAGAAAGATAATTGATTTCCTAAGGTTTAGAGATCATGATGGCTGAATTAAACCAGAATGAGAGGGATCCGTAACGACTTCCACAGCCCAAATAACAGTTTGGCAGTGCAAGTTCTTGAGAGGGCAGTTTCTTTTGTTGGAAAATTCTAGTTAGACTACCACACCAACCAACAAACAAAATTTCCACACAAGATTGCAAAAGAAGTAATAATAATAACATGGTCATATTTGGATGGTATCAAAATATTGGAACACTAAGAAACAACATCCACTAGATACAAGTAATTTAACAAATCTACAAATCTATGAAGACTGCATGAATAAACATTGAACTTGGAATGGAGAACCAAAAGACCAGAACAGTTCATACTTCCTGAATTCCAATGATGGATCAGGAACAATACTACAAACCATCTTCTTACTGAAGCAAATTACCATCCGTGGGCAAAAACAGTAAGAAGAGCACTGAGAATAAAGAGAAAGCTTGGATTCATCGATAGATCACCATGTCAACCACATGATCCAGAGGATCCATTGATTGAAAGTTGGCTTGAATGTGATGACATGATAGTTACTTGGCACCAAAATGCAATGAATGCTGAAATAAAGAGCAGTGCTACATACATTGAAACAGCTCGTGAGCATTGGGTAGAGCCGGAACAAAGATTTGCACAAAAAGATGTTCCAAGAGTTTATAAACTCAAACCAACGGTGCACAAGCTATCTCACGAAAATGAAACAGCAAGTGCATATTTTTCAAAATGAATGGATTTTTTGATGAAATACAGAATTTTGAAGCTATAGCAACATGTTCTTGCAGATCTTTAAAGATTTCCTTGAAAATCAGCAAAGAGACTATGTGATGAAGTTCTTATGGGACTGAATGAAGCGTTTAACAACATCAAGGCTGAAATCATACTGATGAAGTCTATGCCTAATCTTAGTGAAGTTTATGCCTTAGTGCAGCAGGAGGAAAATAGAGTTCAGATATCATCAAGTACGATAAACAATGATTCTTTCGTTTTAACCACTATGAAGAAAAACTTCAACTTCACTCGTGAAGGACAGAAGAAAGGAAGGTTTGGAAAGCAAGACAAGCTGTTTTGCACTTTTTGCAAAATACCATGACACAACCCAGACAAATTGATGTAGGGAGGAGAAGAAGAGATTAGAGGGATAGAGACAAGAAAGACAGACTAGAGGGGTAGAGATAAAAAAAAAAATAAATTAAGGGGGAGAGAGGAAAGAAAATCACAATTGCTCTCAATTGCATTCAATTGCTCAAAATACTCATTCATCAATTCATCTCTTTAAATAATAGAAATAGAGGTTCTTATATAGAGAACCTGATGTCTACGAAAATTGAAAACAAAATCAGAAATATTAGGCCTAAGATAATTTGGATAACAAATTATCTATTTCTAAAAATAAGAAACCACAATAAAATCATGTAAATAAAATAAAATAAAATTATAATATTGCCTAATAAGTAAAGCAAAGAAAAGCCAATAAAATCATAATATCTTCAAAAATCATAATATCTTCAAAAATCTATTGAAATATTTGATATCCGCATCAATTCTCTCCGGATGGTTGGAACTCGACCTCGTCGAGTTAAAACTTTTATAAGAAACTTTCCAATCACAAGCCGAGCAGCGGTGTAAGCGGCCGCCAACGTTACTAGACGTGGGAGGGGAGCCAAAATTGGACTGAGCTACTAATGTTGTCTGAAAGGAGATGACTTGGGCCTAAAGATATGCAATTCTGTGAACTCTGATAAAATTACGATATATCTGGGTCAAACTGGTGGGGATGATCCTATTACTAGTGGGGTGGTGATGTTGCTGAAGGCAAAAAAATGGTAGAATTTTATCTCTGATACCAATTTGATGTAGGGAGGAAGGAAAAATTAGAGAAGAAATATTAGAGGGGTAGAGATAAGAAAGACAGACTAGAGGGGCAGAGACAAAAAGGAGAATAAATCAAGGGAGAGAGGGGGAAGAAAATCACAATTGCTCTCAATTGCATTCAATTGCTCAAAATATGTATTCATCAATCCATCTCTTTAAACAATAGAAATAAAGGTTCTTATATAGGGAACCTGATGCCTAAAAAAATTTAAAATAAAATCAGAAATACTAGGCCTAAGATAATTTGGGTAACAAATTATCTATTTCTAAAAATAAAAAATCACAATAAAATCATATAAATAAAATAAAATAAAATTATAATCTTGCCTAATAAGTAAAGCAAATAAAATTCAATAAAATCATAATATCTTCAGAATTCATAATATCTTTAAAAATCTCTTGAAATATTTGATGTCCGCATCACAAATGCTTCAAAGCAAATCCGAATATTGAGAAATCATATTGTACACATTGCAAGATGGTTGGACACTACAATGATAGATGCTACAAACTTCAAGTATACAGATCTTATAACAGAACAAAGAGCAACAGTGCTTCAGCCAATCAAGTGAGTAGATCCAATCTAAATCTAAATCTGCCACAGGAATTCAATCAAACAGGAATAATTTCAACAACTCATGGCCTTAATCTCACCAACAAACACAGCTCAATCAAAGCACACAGCCGGAAATTTCAAGAATATGACTGGTATGACACTGTTTCTCAGCCTTTCAAACAGTTAACTTGAAAAACAAGAACATGACATGGATCATCAATATTGGAGCAACCGATCATATGATTCAATGCCCAATGATACACACATCAACCCCAATGCATTTTTCCTACAAAGTAAAATTACCTATGGGGATTTTACAGAAGCAAATTACCAAGGAAAAATAACTTAAATGAATCATTGTCTGCAACTGCACTTGAAAAACGAAGCTATGAGTGCTTTGTTATTTTGAAAGGTACCTCATGTTTACTGCATGTACCAGCCTCATAAATTGCCCTACTTGTGTTTTATATCAAAACCCTTACTTATCGCCATCAATCCCCCACCAGACATGAAGAGTCAGATCCCAAACTTCAACAAAAATAAAAAACACACACACACACAAATGCTCAAGCATAAAGAACCCAAACAGTCTGAACAACTCAACAACTAAACCGATTTAATGATTAATGTTGAAAAGTTAGGAAAAAGAGAGTTGCACCTCCTACAGAGATGAAGCAATGAATTTTTTGAGACAAGCCCGCCCCCAAAACTCAAGAGAGTGTAAGTGATGTAGGGAAAGGGGAAGGAAGGGGAAGAGTAGGGCAAGGGAAAGAGAAATCAGGGCAGGGGGAGAAACAGAAAGAAAACCAGGGAAAGGAGAAGGAGAAGGAGAAACCAAGGAAGAGAAGAGAAAGTAGAAACCAAGAGAGAGGAAAAATATTGCAATCAATCAAATTATATTTAATTCATCAATGCTGATTCAAACAATAAAGTTATGGTTCTTATATAGAAAAACCCTAATCTTAGGATAATTTAGAAATAAATATAATTTTCTAATTAAATATGACATAATTTTTGAAAATAAAAATAATAATAAAATTAAATAGAATCTTTACTAATTAAATAAAATTAAACTTTACTAATTTAAAAATAAAATCAAATAGAAAATAAAATCAAATCTCTTCTAATTTAAAAATAAAATCAAATGAGAAATAAAATCAAATCTCTTTTAATTGAAAATAAAATCAAATCTAATTTAAAAATAAAATTAAATCTTTTTATCCAAAATATCCACATCAATTCTTCCCGAGTGGCTGGGACTCGACCCTATCAATTTAAACTTTTGTAGTCAATTCTCCAACCACCAGATGAGTAGCTACACAATCCTCCAGATGGGCTAACAATTTTGGCACCACTTCATCACCCCATATATATGCCAGTCCGCACACTTATTTGTACCCCTATCCAATGAAGTAAGCATGCAAGGTGGCAGTATGTGATATAAATATGGCCATTCTATTCGTAGTCGTTGCTCCAGCTAATAGTTGATTCTAAATCCTTTGTAATGTAGGGAGGAAGTGGTAAGGGGAAAGTAGGAGAGAAGGAGAATGAGGGTAAATGGGAAGGGAACAGAGTGAGGTGAAAAATAGAAAGAATAGGAGAGAAGAAAGACAATCACAATTTGATGTAGGAAATGAGAACCTTTCTCTTATATCAAATTTGATATAGGGAAAGGGGAAGAGTAGGGGAAGGGAAAGAGAAATCAGGAAAGGGAGAGAAACAGAAGGAGAACCAGGGGAAAGAGAAGGAGAAACCAAGGGAGAGAAGAGAAAGTAGAGACCGAGAGAGAAGAGAAATATCATAATCAATCAAATTACATTTAATTCATTAATGCTAACTCAAACAATTGAATTAGGATTTTTATATAGAAAAATCCTAAACCAAAAATAATTTATAAACAAATATAATTTTCTAATTAAATATGACATAATTTTCTAAAATAAAAAAATCAAATCAAATCTTTACAAATCAAATAAAATCAAACTCTACTAATTTGGAAATAAAATCAAATGGGAAATAAAATCAATTTTTTTCTAATTTGAAAATAAAATCAAATCTCTTTTAATTGAAAATAAAATCACATCTAATTTAAAAATAAAATTAAATCTCTTTATCCATGATATCTACATTAGTAACAGAGATCCAAATTGAGGAAAAGGATAAAATTACATGCATGGAGAAAAAAAAAATTGATTTCATGATTAGCTAATTTTCAAATTAAGCCCTGATCTACCAAGGCATCATATTTATGAGATTTTGAGGTTCCTTCATGGACTCGATGATGCTTGACGATTGACAACCGTATGGACAATGTTCCTGAAGGATCTTTGTTCATGTCAGTAGCAACAGGTACATCAAATGAGACAAAGAAGCAAGAAGAAAAAGACTCATTAACAGAAATGCAACCTGAGCACTGCACCTATCTCTCTGGCTAATTGCCCCCTTTCCCTAAAAGGAGAAAACAAGACAAAGCTACATATTCTCAGCTTAGGCCTTCTAGTGTAAGCTGTGCGAATCACTCCAGGTTTGTTTCCTAAAAAAGGCCCCAACAATTCAAATGAGATATACATGTAAGTAATCTTTCTATATCAGTTTTCCTATTCAAGTTAATGATATTGTTAGCCGTCTGATTAAAAACATCTTTATAAGCTTCAGACTTGATGAAAACCTATATACTAGCTTATACAATTCCAATGTAATGTAGATAAAACAAGTAGCTAAAAACTGGCAAATGATTACATGGAATTAGGAGCATGCATTCTAACCCGATTTTGCCACATCATCCACATAAAAGCTGATGAAAGGAAAACAATTTGATGATGGACTTCATCATTTATAGATGGATTTTTCATTATTTCTCTATCTTAGAATTGGAGGCAAGAGAAAATTGTACCACTGCTCCACCCAGGTGCAATTAGGATCAATGCACTCTGCTCCGGCAGAAGTAGGTGAAGAATATTTGATAACCTGCAAAAGAAGTTTCTAAAATAGTTCAGACATTTCCCCTTTTCTTCCTTATCATGATTAAAGAATGATTCTCAGAATATCGTACAAGTTACAATCTTAACAAGGTAATAATCCAATATTGTAATTCTCCATAAATCCGTCTCTAGCTTACCAGTTGAATCAATCATTAATTGATTGTACAACCAGAAAGAAAAATATAATGTTTTTTGCACCATCAAACAAACACAAACATATCCATTTCAAAAGCATGAATTGATCATTTTAGAAGTTCAAAGTGGATATCAATTGATAAATATTTGCATTTTAAAATTGTATCTCATAGGATCAAGGAATGCTGATATGCAAAACATTGGACAATATATTTCGGCATCTAGCTCAATACCGATATTTCCCACTATCATAACGAAATCACAATATATTATTGTATCAGTAATATAACTGATATTTAAAATATTAGCTAATACAATTAATATTTTCCTATATAACAACCGATATCTATCCCAAGGTTTCAATTCCCAAATACAATGTTGCATTAGATATATCAAATGCCGATACATATCATTTGATATAGCTGATACAAAAATGGTCACAACCAATACTAATGTTGCATCAGAAATATCAAATGCCGATACATATCATTTGATATAGCTGATACAAAAAAGGTTACAACCAATACTAATGCCAATGCCTATGCTAATATTTTCATCCATGCCAAAGACTCTTACAAGAAAGAGGTCCTCCACTTTATAAATATTGAAAAGTGATTAATGAATGGATTAGGCCAAAAAATTGAGGCATAGGGTAAGCCTGGAAGGACAGAGGATATCATCACCAAGAACAACAATAAAACTCTACCCTGGAGGAACTAAGTGCTTTCGTTTTAGTGACCAATAAAAATAGAATGTATTGGAAAGGACAAAGTGTAAAAAAAAGACAAGGGGCCATCAAAGAAAATATAGATTCTTAAAAATAAAATGAATTGGTTCACTGAGACAGTAAGCTATGTGGTCAATCCCATCAATGGACCAAAAAAGGGAACTGGCAAAAATGGAAGAAAAGAAAATGAAGTAAATGATGACTTAGGAGGTAATTGGGCCAACTTGAGGGAAGAATAAGGAAGAAACAGAGGAGGAAAACTTAACGCACTCAAAGATTCATGAAGTTGCCTTGATGTGAAGGGAGAAGCAAGAAGCCTAGAAGGAAGACCATATCTAAATTCCTATCTTTTGTATCTATTGTCCAAAGAATAATATGTAGGATTTTGATGAGCTAGCAAACATAGTATTTTCATCAATGTATGATGAGTTTTTATAGTTCTTAAATGTCATCTCTCTAATTTTATCATTTTCAGTTTAGACCAACTATCTCTTCTTGTGAACTAATGCTTTCACTCTCAAATAAATTACACCTTTAGATGTTCTCTTGGGCAACAAGAGATCCACAGGGCCAGTCCCTGTTTTGGCATTTCTACTCTCTCTAGTCTTGCCTAATCAAAAGAGTTTATGAATAATGAATCAAAGTTTCTGCTGGAGGGTAGGACCATGAAAGGAATAGTCATCTAAGGTTAAGTTTTCTATACATCGAACTCAGTTACATAATTAAGTTGAAAAAATATATATAAGTATTGGCACTAGAGTGACCAAACCTTACTCAAAAGTGGCCCATAAAATCCCTCTATCTTACAACAAAGCAAGCTTCACCTTTCAAATCTGATACTTGGTATTTATAGATATGCTTAGAGCATGGAGTAAATATCAACATCGGTATTGGTATCTATTACAGTTATATTGGCATCAAATATATTAAATAATACATATTCATATTGGATGTATCAAATGGGAAAATATTTTTAAAAATCATAAGTTGACAAAGACATATCGATTAATAAATCGACTATATTAGGCTATATATCGACCAATATTTTAAATATTAGCAAATATATCAGCTATAGTGGCTGATATAGTAACATATTACAATATTGCCAGTATTGGTAAATATTGGTATTGATGGGCCCAAACCTTAATAAATATCAGCTAATCTATATCATATTAGTCGAAATTTTTATCTATGGCTCAGAGGGATGACTTTTTGGAATTAGAAGATTAGAATATCTAAACCTTAAAATTGCAAAATGAGCGCAATTGCACAATCTTTTTAGTTCTCAATATTCATTTGACCGCTTCTAGTCCGCAAGTCGTATTTTATACTATAAACTAGTGTTGTCAAAGGCGTCTTGGGCACTCAGACAAAGCGAGGAGAGGTGAGGCATAAGTGCTTGGCCAATATCCAGGTGAGGTGAATCAGCCAGGTGCTTAGGTGCATGCTTTTATTTTAAACAATTGTTTTCTTGTTTTACTAAAATTTCCCAGATCATTTTAAAAGAACAATATTGCATTCCTTTAAAATTAAATTTTCTTTCTTAGAACCATATGCAAACACCAAACCCTTCTCTCACCACCAATTCATTCGCACCACACCATTTCATCATTTTCATGGTTAATTCAACTCGATAACAACTCCTGAGCAATTTGACTTGATAATATTCATCCTCAATAAATAGTCAAGCCTGGACAATATCTAGCTCCATAATATTCAACTCGATCTCCACAAACTAGGTTCAAATCAAATACCCTAATTTGTTCATAGCAATTTTCGTGTATCCACAAATCATTGTTGTCACCTCAAAGTTTGAGGCTCAAACTTCCATTTACAAAAAAAAGCATCAGACATTGTTTTGGAGTAAACAGAAAATTATTTTTTTTTCTTTTTTTGTACTAGCCATTTGATGTAGTTGATTATTTGTAATTATTTGCAATTTGATTTTGAACTATATATTCCCAACGTCCTTGCCATTAAATCAATTTTGATGTAATATTTACACATGACTACTATTATAACTTATTTTTACGAAATAGCGACATCAAAAATATCAATCGGGAGCACTAAAAAAGCCATGGTTGGAAGTATAATTATTTAAAGGATCTAAAGGCTTCAATGCTACAACTTGTCTGCTCTGCAAGAAGGTCACTAAAGGAGAAATACTTTGGGAAAAACAATATCAAATGAGAGGATAAATATGTAACACAATGTAAAAAAGTTCTTTCCGGAGGTTAAGATAGAATTGGAGAATTATATGAACAAGAAAAAATCACAAACAATTGAATCATAAAGTTCATTACCTGATTATGATGATGGGTAGAAATTAGAGATGATGTTAAGACAATGAATATGCAAGTTAATTGAGTAGATGGGAATGTCAGAAATGTAGGACCTTGTAAGAATTGTAAGATGAATACATCATATCCATTGATGCAAATATCAATTGATAAGATACATATTGGTTTATATGTATTGGTATCAGGACCCCTCAATACTAATATTTATCAATCTGCAAATCAAGATATATTTTTGCATCGACTAACATGACTCTGTCAACTAATAATTTTCAAAAAAAAATTTTCCATCCAATATAATTAAACTCCAATACGTATTGTTCAATATGTCTGATATTGATATAATAACAACCGATACTGATATTTGCATCCATGATAATATTATGTCTAAAAGGTCCCATGGATTTATTTATGACTCAAAGACTAGAAAAAGGGTATAATTGAGGCAAACAAATGTAAGTGAAGCATGCAATAAAGAATCACCAGCTAGAACAATTTAATATATAGCTCGATTTTTTTATCAAGTTAGGATAGCATCCAATGTTGCTCGTTTGGAAAGTTTTGATTAGATGGTTGAAGCTATTAGAAGACACGGTCCGAATTTAACGTGACCTAGCTATCACAAGTTGAGAGTACCTGTCCTGAAAAAAGGTAGATTATACAAATGATTTGCTAAAGGACCATAAGGAGACATGGATAAAGCATGGTTGCTCAATTATGTTTGACACATGGATAGATAGGAGACAACGAAACTTGATTAACTTCTTGATGAATTGCCCATCAGGAACAATGTTTTTGCAGGCCATTGATACTTCCGAATATGTGAAAATCAATGCTGTTAAACTCACTAGGAGGGCTAAGGCATAGGGACTCCAAATTGCCTGAGGCGCTAGGTATTACGCAAGGCACTTGCCTGAGACAAGTGAGGTGCTAATTAAAATATAAATAAATATGCTAACATGTGTAGAAAAATATTAATCAAGGCTCAAACAACTAAAAAAAATAATAATAATATGTATAAGTATTACTTCATTGCATAATGTAACCAATAAAAGCACTAGTCATCACAAATACTATATATCTTCTAGCTCACATGTACCTAAGATGCTCTAATTCTAATTATCATCAAAATTCACTATATCATCCTCATCACTATTATCATCATCATCATATAAGCCCTCATAAATCAATCATCCAGCAGTAGATTTCTAGGCATCAATCTCTTCTATTTCTTCTAAATGAACCTCTTTTTTCTCTACTCTTATTACTCTAAAACGTGCAACCTTTGAACATACTATTGATCTTATTTGTTGCCTAGTATATATAATCACCTCCTCAACTCCAGATGCTCTTACCACATCACCTTTGTCAAGTTATCATCTTCATAAACCAAATCATCCTTAGCGTTTGAAGTATTAGCTCCCATCTCTCCAACTACCCATTCATTACTATGAATAATGACATCTAATTTGATAAGATCAATGATATTTCGCATCTGAGTCCTAAGAGCTTGATCATACATGACATAAATTGGATCGTGTATTCTTTGATGCTCGAGCCTGTTTCCCTTTTTGGTATGAATTTACTGAATGAAACAAGAGCCAAATCAACATCACTATAATATAACGACAGATGAAAAAATTTCCTAGTTACGACTTACAACAAGATATCTTAAAATGTACTTACTTACTCAAACATACTCAATTACATTCACAACCAGCTACAATAGTAGTTAAACTCAATATTTTAATAGTCAATGATTGACCATTTGGGGCCGAATTTCCAAATATGACTACCACTCTGCTACAAAATCATAAAAAATTGTAAATAGTTAACATGAATAAGATTAAATTATCGAAGTGAATAATATATCGGTACTTTAAGCTTTTATTTTCCTTAATCTAATTGCCATTAGGATGACAAACAGAGTTTCATCTCTCTTGTATATTGCTAACTCTGTCATAATCTTATCATGTATTTCAATACTTTGAGCGAGCCTTTGTATGCAATGATACAAAACGTTGGTAATTTCTTCATTAAGTTCATTAACTGGATCACTATAAAAGAAATCGGTATTTAAAAAGTGACCTCCTGCATGCAATGGATAACAAAGTTGGCATTCCCATTTGTTATCAATGATTTTGAATGTCTTTGTACTTCTCTTCATTCTCATTAAAAGTCATTCATATGGCTTCTTGAGATCTCTTCATTGCTTCATATGTGTGTATGTATCCTATCGCTAGTTTGTTCTCACTATTAGCAAGTTGGAAAACCCAAGAAAAAGACCCATGACCTTCGGGATATACAATACGTTGCTCTTTAATGAAGCCATTAAAACAGTTTTAGCCGCCTTAAGCTAACTACTCCTCACCCACTGCTCTGATATAAACACTTTTGCTTGTAGACCGATTCTAAAGTTTAGAAAATTATTGCAAATCGAATGATACCATGTCTAACTAATTCCCTCTTTTTTATAAAATGCCTCATTGTGTTCAAAGCACCAATGTGGATGTAGATAAAGCCAATAAGGGAAACCACTTACACCAAAGTCCTCTTAAAGCATGGAATACCACCATTATCCTCCAAAATGAGGTCAACACAATATGCTACACATGGAGTCTAATATAAGTACTTCATTTTTCCTTGTAAAAGTTTTCTTGAGGCCCAAAACAAAAGTTAAGTCCTAGTCATATCATTTGTAACATAAAAATAGATATTTTTATTCCAACCTAAATAAAAGAAACAAAAAACATGTATAACAAAAACTTCCAGCTATGACATAGTTACTTTAATTGTCAATAATTAACTGAACAATATCTATTTTCTTTAATCTATTCCACAAAAATTTATCAAGTAGTTCAAATATCTTCCCCCTAATTTTCATATATTTAGAAGAATCAACAAAGTGTCAAAACATAATTCCCAATGGGCAATTCCCCAAGAAAATTATCAAGCTTCATTATCTCTTATCTCTCCATAAACACAATAGAGCAACCATGCTTTTTAAAGTCCTTTTGCAAGTCATTTATGTAATTTACCTCTTTTTAAGGAAAGGTACTTTTAAATTGTGATACCTAGGAGGTTTTAAATTTAGATTGTACCTTCACATAACTTCAATCATCCAATAAAAACTTTTTAAATAAGCAACATTAAATGCTATCCCAACTAATAAAAAAAATCTCAATTTGCACCCTTTATCTAGTTATAGAGTCATAAACAAATCAATGGAAACTTTCAGCCGTGATGCATTCATCTTAGCATTTTTATGCGGTCCTACTTCATTTCTAACATTCCCACCACTATTATTCGCTTCTTCCACGTCATCTCTAATTTCTCTCTCCATGATCATAATCTAGTAATGAACCATATGATTCAATCGTTTGTATTTTTTCTCATTCATATAATTATCCAGTTCTATCTTAACTTCTAGATGGCCTTTTTTACATTGTGCTGCATTTTTAAACTTTCCTACTTGATGTTGTGTTGCTTGAAATATTTTTCCTTTAGTAACCTTGTCACAAAATAGAAAAATCACAGCACTAGTGTATTTAAGATCCTTCAAATAATAGTACTTCCAACCAAGGCCCTTTTTACTTCTCCCAGTTAATGTCTACGATGTTGTAATTTCCTAAAAAAAGTTACAATAACAGTCATATAAAAATAATACGTCAAAATTAACCTTTTTAAGGCAAGGACATTGAGAATGTATACATCAAAATCAGTTTTTGCAAAGAACTGCAAATAACCAACAACATCAAATAGCTAGGACAAAAAAAAAACATTTTTCTATCCACGCCAAAACATTCGCCTGATGCCTTTTTTGGCATTTTATGTATGTAGAAGTTTGAGCCTCAATCTTTGAGGTGAAGAATAATTTGCATAGACAAAACATTTGCAAGGAACAAATTAGGGTTTTCGATTCACACTTGATATGTGGAGCTAGACCAAGTTGAGCTTCGACTTCTTGTTAAGGATGAATATTATCAAGCCAAACCGCTTAAGATTTGTTAAGTTAAATTAGTAGCGCAGAAGATGAAATGGTGTGGTGCAAATGGAAAGGCAAAGAGAAGGGTGTGGTGTTCTTGCATGTGTGCGTGCTCGTTTAGGATGGAAAGGCTAGGGAAATTTTAAAAGAATACATAACTGTACGATTTTTTAAATGAATGGAGACATTTTAGTAAAATAAAAAAAAAATTGTTTTAAAAAAGGCAAGCAACTGAGCGCCCACTCACCTTCCTTTAGGCATGTGCCAAGGCAAGTGCCTGGCTAATGGGCATATTGCCCGAACATGGACCAGGCTGTAGTGCCTAGCATCTCCTAAGCACCCGCACACCTTTGACAACATTGGTGAAAATTAGTAAGAAGATATCTAAGCTATTTGATAAATATTTGTAAAACGGATTGGGAAGAAAATATTATTCAAGTGATTATTTACAATGAAAGCAACTATGTATTAACTGTTGATTTTTCATTGTATATTTTTTTGTTTCTTTAATTTAGGTTGAAATATAGATACCTATTTTGTATTTTCTTTTAGGCATAAGGAAAACTTTTACAAGCAAAAAGGAAGTACTTATATTAGACCTCTTAGGTAGGGAATGGTGTTGACCTAATTTTGGAGGATATTGGTAATATTCTAAGTTTTAAGAGGATTTTAGAGAGTTATTTCTCTCATTGGCTTTATCAACAACCACATTGGTACTTTGAACACAATGACGCATTTTTGTGAAAAAGAGATAGCCGGTTAAACATGAAATTACTCAATTTGTAACAAACATGTTTATGTCCTAACAGTGGGTGAATAGTAGTTAGCCTAAAGAGGTGAAAGGTAAAAGAGCGGTTAAAACTTTTTTAATGGTAGCACTTTTTAGCAATCTATTGTATATCCTTAAAGTCAAGGGTCATCTTATTCCGATTCTCCGACTTAGTAATAATAAGAACATATTAGCCATGGGATATATATCACTGACAACAAAAGGAAATGCTAACTTCATCATCTATTCCATGCAACGGGCAAGATCTTAAATCATAATTTCTTCTATAATGATCCAATTATTGAACTTAATGAAGAAATCACCAATTGAATCTGTAAGAATAAGAAGAGATAAGAAAGCTCTGTATAAGGGTTAATTATATTCACATGTATATATAGAGTCATGTACATATATCAAAACTACTTAACTGCCATTACAAAGGAGAATTTTTTAACATATCCTAAATAATATTCTAATATTATATTCTAACAAATCTTCTGGCACTCCTTTATTAACTAAAACATAGATGTTAATCATGTTTAACTTGTTATAAATGTACGCAACTCAAACTCCAATTAAAGATTAGGTCAAAATGTTGGCAAACTAATCTTTAGTTCTTACATAATAGATGTGAATTAAGTCCTATTGGAGTTTCTCATAAACAAATTGACAATCTACCTCAGTATATTTTATATGCTCATGAAATAATGGATTTGATACGATATGAATGACTGCTTGATTATAGCACCATAGTTGAGAAGGCCCAAAACTCATATACCCAAGCGAATAAATTAATTGACAATACCACATCACTTCATAGGTAATATGCATCCTATGTCAATGCTTTGTATTCTAAGTCTTCACTTGATCTGGCTACCACATTTTATTTCTTATTCTTCCATGACACGAGGTTGCCTTCAACAAACACACAATAGCCAGTGGTAGAGATCCGATCATACAGCGACCTAATCCAATCAGTATTAGATAAACCCTCAACATAAGTATGACCATGATCACTACACAAGCCTCGTTTTAGTGTGTTCTTAAGATATCTCATAATACACATTAAGCCTCCTAATGAGGAGCATGAGGAGAAGATATAAATTGGCTTGCAAAACTAATGAAGAAGGCAAAATCTGGACGAGTCACAATAAGATAATTAACTTTACTAACTAATAGTTGGTACCTTTATAGCTCAGCAAAAACATCCCTATTATCTGGTAATAACTTAATTCATGGATTTATGGGAGAGTCACAAGTTTTTTAATTCAACATGACAATCTCTCAATGTAAATCCACTGTGTATTTTCTTTACAAAAGGAAGATGCCATGACGGCATCTAGTAACCTCAATATCAAAACAATATCATGAACTCCCAAGATCTTTGATATAAAATTAATTTTGAAGAAAATAATTTCCAATCTGTGATGCCAACATTATCACTGCCAGTAATAACGACATCATTAATATACACAATAAGAAGAATACACCACATACTAAAATGACAATAGAACAGAAAGTAATCACTATCACAATAAGAGAGTCAAAAGTTGAATACAACTTCTCTAAATTCGACAAACTACACTCATAGGTTTTGTTTCAAACCATACAAAGATTTCTTCAGTCGACAAATAAATTCAAATTTCCCTGAGCAATAATTCCTAAAAGTTGCTCCAAATAAACCTCCTCCTAAAGAATACCTTATAAGAAGGCATTCTTGATATTTAATTAATGTAGAGACTAGTCATTAGTAGAGGCTAATAAAACGAGAAGCCTAATAGAAATCAACTTGATGATAGGAGAAAAAGTATCAGTATAGTGCACACCTTATGTTTGAACATACCTTTTAGCCACTAGACGGGCTTTTAGCCAAGACAAAGAACCATTTAGATCAACTTTCACTTTATAAACTATAAACTCATTAACACCCCATCTGGAGGCAAAGAGATTTACTTTAATTAATAATTATGCTCAAGTACAGTCATTACTTCCTCCACAAATGCTCGCCAACAATGATGAAAAATAGCCTCAGATATAGATCAAAATATACTAATAGAGTCCAATGCAAACACAAAAGCTCGCTGCAAAAATGAAACACCAATATAAAATAATGTAGCAAATAATGGATACTAAACACAACTATGATGATCTTTCCATAATGTAACCAAATGATTTGAATTGGTTCCCTAATCAGAAGTAATAGTATCTACAATCAAAATAAAAAGCTAAATAACGGTCGGTTCAAGATCCATAATGGAGAAGAACAAAACACTTGCAAGGGTGACGAACATATGGAGAAGAATGACCAAATGAGAAGGAAGCACATGTGACAAAGGGGCAATAGATACAACCTATGAACAATCTTAAATACAAGAATATCATCTTCAGGAGAAACACTCAACAACGGACTTGATGAAGATATATAGAGATAAAAATGTCTAGATTCATAAAATGTGACATCAAAGAGCACCAAAAAACATCCTACCTCTAGAGAGCACTTATACTTCTTCTGAGTGTGAGGATATCCAATATAAAATACTGTGCTTAAACTTGAGATCAAGCTTAATCACTTGAGGTCGAATATCACAAATATAATATTCATAATTGAAAAACTTCATGGGGAGAAAAAATAGTGGCTTGCTATGAAATAACATATGATAAGAAATCTCTCGTTAAAGAATAATTGATAGCATCCGATTAATTAGAAAACATATAGTCAATATTATATCACTCTAAAAAGTTTTTTGTACTCCCACGTGGAATAAAAGAGCTCGAGAGCAACTTCTATCAAGTTTCTATTATTCCTCTCGGCCACTCCATTCTACAAGGGTATATTAAGGTAAGATAACTAATGAAAAATCCAATATTAGAATAGAAACAATGAAAAAGCGATAGAATAATATTCATGACTATTATACTCTACAAAGTATGTATAGAAGTAGAGAATTAAGTATTAAATTCAGCGTGAACTACACAAAAATTGAAGCATAACTCAGAATGACTCTTCATCAAGTATAATCAGGTAACTTATGAATAGTTGTTAACAAAGGTAACAAAATATCAAAATCCCATTTTGGATGAAACTCAACACGATCTCTAGTCATTTAAGTATATTAATTCAAAACGGGTAGAGGCACATGGATTTACTCAAGGGGAATAGGACGTACGATGGTATTTGATAAATTGACATGACTTACAAAATAAGTTAATAACAAACATTAGAGTTTGACAACTTTTCCAAACTAGAAATAGATAGATGACAAATCTACAATGAAAATCAAGAAGCACCGAAGTAGCACTAGAATAGACAATAGGAATGGGTTTGCATCGAATAAGTAGAGGCCTCTTGAGTCACAACAATCTATAACAATAACCCTCTTTGTATTATGATCCCAAAACTCACAATAAGTAGAGAAGAATACTTCACAACAATTACATTGTTGAGTAAAATTACTAATTGATAGCAAATAAATGGAAAATTCTGCAAGAAAAGAACTGATGAGAGATATGAAAAATCCGTGTTAGAAAAGCAAAAACACCCTCAACCTTTCAAAGGAGTCATCAACTAAAGTAACATTAGGAACAACGAAATATAATCGATAATCAAATGAGATATCTGTGAGCCTAGTAATGTAATCAAAAGCACCAAAGTCAATGACTCAAATCTGAGAGGACGCCAAGAGACAAGCAATGTGGTTACCGAATTAAACAATAGTAGCGACAATATAATTAGGAGTTATAGTAAACCTTTCATGTTACTGCCAACACTTATTTCAAGTATAACCAACTCTACCACAATGAAAATAAACCGATTTTACCATCATGATAAGAAGTAGCCATAACGATTAATTGCCATGATTATTGCAAAAGAAGAACAAACTAACCAGAATGTCAATATTGCCTTAAAAATATACAACTGAACAAGTCCTTAACTAATTGGCAAAAACAAAAGGACGAAATACTATAACATGAATACTGTAGCACAAAACACTGTAGTTGAATACTGTGGCACAACACCGTAGCATGAATACAAATGGAATCCCAAAGAAAGTATTAAATCATCCTGCAAGAACAAACAATAGTGGAAAACAACGCCCAAATTGGGAGAATCGCTTGAAGAACTCAAGCATTAGAGTTTTTTTGAAAAACCAAAAAATAAAATTGGCACATTGAATGTGTATAAAACAAACAATTGCTTTGGGAGTTCAAATGGTAGGTGCAAGGTGCACTATCTAAAGGGAAAAAAAATTACTAGCGGCAGCTGCTAGGGTTTAGGAAGCAACTAGCTCTAATAGTATGTAAGAATAAGAGATGGGAATTCTCATACAATAGTTAGTTGTATTCACATGTATATGTAAGGTTATATGCATATATCAAAAATACTAAATTATCTTACAAATGAATAATTTTCAGCATATCCTAAAGCATATTCTAAGAATATATTCTACCAAATATTCTAATACTAACAAATATTCTGACAGTTTGTATCATAGCATATAAAGACTCGTTCGGAGAATTGACATACAAAACAAAAAAATGACTGAGTTGGCAATGTACAAGAGAGATAAGGTCTCTTTGGCATCACATTGGAAATTAGATAAAGGAAAACAAAAACACTAGGCAACTATATCTTATTCTCTTCAATAATGTGATCTTATTCATATTGACTATTTACAATTTCCAATAAATTTTTAACTAAATGGTGGAGTCTTTGGAAATTCCACCCCAAACCTTCCACAATTGGCTATCATAATATTGAGTTTAACAGCTAGTGCAGCAAGTTGTGAACATAATTAGAGAATGTTTGAGCAATTACATATATTTAAAGATACCTTACCATGAGTTCATAACTAGATAATTTTATTATCTGTCGTAATATTCTAGTGTTGTTGATTTAAGTCTTATGTCATTCAATAGATTCACACAAAAAAGAGAAACATGAGCATCAAAGAATACATAATTTGGTTTTATGTCAAGTACAATCAAGCTCTCAAGACTTATTATGATATTTGAAATGTCATTGATCCTATCAAATTAGATGACATTAATGATAATAGTGAATGGCTAAGTGCATAGATAGGGGCTAATACTACAAATGTTGATGATGATTTGGTTTATGATGATGATAACTTAATGTGAGGTAATGTGGCAAGAGCATTTAGAGCTGAGGAGGTGATAATATACACTAGCCAATAAGTAAGATCAATAGCAGGTATAAAGGCTTCAAGTTCTGGAGCGATAAGAAGAGAGGAGGAAGTAGTTGATTCAAAGGAAATACATGAGGAGATTGATGACTACAAATCTAGTGAATAATGATAGATATGATGAGGGCATATTTGATTATAATGATAATGGTGATGAGGATAATGTAGTGAATTTTGATGATTAATAGAATTAGAATATCTTAAGAGTATGTGTGCAAGAAAATACATAGTGCTTTTGATGACTAGTGCTTTTGTTGATTGTATTGTGTGTAAAGACGTAATACTTATTTATATATGTATATTTATTTTTGCTTTAAGTTGTTTAATCCTTGATTAGTATTATTCAATGTATGTTGGTATATCTATTCATATTTCAATTAGCACCATATTTGTCTCAGGCAAGTGCCTCGTATAGAGCCTATCACCTCGAGCAATATGAGTCCTAGCGCCATAACTTGCATTGCTCGCCAGCTCCTTTGATAGTGTAACTAATGCTATGATCATCAAACCTACTCTAGGTCATGAATTATACTATACTCGATGATTTTCATTTCACCATCACGCTACAAACACTATGAAAAATCTCACTAATCTCCTACAATCAACGATATACCTCCGCTACTCAATCCTTCATCCTATTCTAACAATTCAAGCCCTATTACTCAACAAATTCTGCTATTACTCAATCCTTGATAGTGCTCCACAATTCTAGTTTTAGTATTCTAGCATACAGCCTAATGATGGCAAAATAGGGAGAGGGAATATTAGACAAGAAATATTGATGTCAATTGATCTTTAAGTAGTTTGTAAACAAAAAGGGAAGAACGGATATGGGAATATTTAAGATATACAATGAAATGGATTACAAACTTTCCATTTCTACCCTTTAGCCTCAATCTGCTTCAACAATTTGGGACCTTCGATGGTCATCTTAAAA
>JAOVVI020001204.1:10633-25559 GCA_028571085.2 Nepenthes alata | reverse complement strand
GCTCTTCAAAAACAGCTCCAAAATACTCTAAGTCCTCAAAAGCCTTCAGAAGCTTCTCTTGGATTACTCTTTTTCATCAGATAATAGCTATACTGTCTCATCTGAAGGGGGAAAACTACTAAAATATTGAGCCGAGGCGCAGCAAGGTACATGCATATGAGCAGTAAAACAGTGATGCAGAACAGTCATATAACTATGCATAAACATAACGGTAAATCAAAGTATAATTCAGGAAATAGAGAAAACATACTTTGATGGTATTAAACTTCAGAATCAGAAAATCAATAGTCGGTAAATAGTAATCAGTAACCGTTAATTAACAAACGGGAAACGGTAAGCAGTAGTCGGTGTACAGAATTTGGTGATCGGTACGGTAACATAACATATCTGTATAGTAAACGGTAACATAACATATCGGTACAGACCCTACTAGTATCCCCTACTAGATGAGTGGGAAAATAATCGAGGATACATTGTGTTCACTCCACACAATCTAAGGCCTGTAACTGTGATATGGGTATCCCGTCTCACGGGATCGGTACGGTATGCCACCCAAAGGTAGGTCGGTAAGAGAATCCTCCTGACCGTAATGCCTCGAGGCAGGGTGGACCACAAATAACTCCATGGACAGAGTTATCCTCAATTATCATCGTAAAGTCCTAAGGCATGTTGGAGAATCTATCCGGACTGTAGTCAGTCTCGGGTCCTAAAATAACTGTAACGGAAACCATCTCTTTATCGAAAACCCCTTTTTTGAAATCAGACTTGCACAATACTTTATCAGCAATTCTTTAAATTTACATGAAAATTTCATCGGTATACGTTAATTCATATTTTTGAAAACAAACTATACTGGAAGTTGCACCTCGATGTCAATTGACTTTCATATAACAGAAGCTATGGTTAAAACTCATCAAAATCTCTTTATTTTCGTACATAGGGCTTCGCCAAAACCTTCGGACTCAAATCGATCATTTATATGTACATATTTCATGAAATTAACATCATAGATTCCATGCATAAATATTAAATCATATAATTTACCCAAACTACACAACATTTTTGAGTTGGGGTTTCATCACATACTTTTCAAGACAAATTGAACACTATTTTCATGGTTATTCACAAAATCGAAGCCAAAACATGCAATAAACATGGATAAACACAAAATCTAACCGATTAATTGAAGGAAATATGCTTCACGTACTTTAAACATGCATCAACATCATTTTTGCAACATTTTCATCAACTTTAAATCAAGAGAAACGGTAAAAACGAAAAACAACATCCAAGGTACACTTATCTTGACGTGTGCTTTCACCTTTATAACAGACTCACGGACGAATTTGGACTCCCGAGCCTCGTTCTCCCCTTTTCTCTCTCTAGAATCGCGCTCTCTCTCTCACTAAAAACCCTAGGTTCGTGAGAAATGAGGGCAAAGAAGGCAAGGCACGCCTTTATACACCGTGCCACCGCTCGAGGTCAGCTCAAGCGGCCAGCAGGCGGCAGGGCATTCAGGCACCACCGCTTGAGCGAAGCTCGAGCGGCCAGAGGGCGGGTGGTTTTGGAATTTTTTCTTGAGCGGGCTCGAGTGGCTATCAGGCGGGGGAAATTCTATTAAATGCACTGAGCAGCCATCGGGTACACAGCAAGCTGGGCTGCTACTGGATTTTGCGCTCGATAGGTGGGTTCGAGCGCACAGCAGGCGCCATTCGGTTGCTTGCTGAATGCGGGTTTTTTTTCTGACTTTTTACTTTTAACTACCACTTTTTTCACTACATACTTAGCCATTTAATGGTATTAATCATCTTAATTACATCTAGTTATCATGTTTTTGGTTTTGGGTCACAAAATTTTGTCATCCACAACATTTACTTGCTAGTCTTAGTTACAGCAATAAACTGTACCTCAGTTGTTGATAGAGTTTCTACAAAGATGTATTGCACTTTGACTATCATAGAGTACCACATATTTCTTCTGCTAGAATCCAAGTTCTTGGATGAATTTCATCATCCATAGCATTTCCTTATTTGTTTCTGTCATAGCAATAAACTCTGCCTCAGTTGTCAACAAAGCAACAGACTTCTACTACTTTGACTGTTGGGAAACAACCCATCTTGCGAAATCGACTAGGTATCCCGAAGTTTACTTTCAGAAATTGATATCACTTGCCTTGTCAGCATCAATGTATCCGACTAGATGTGGCTTGCTTCCTCCAAAACAAAAGCACATCTTGGAGGTTCTCTGGAGATATCAGAGGATCCATTTCATGGTGGATCAATACTCCCTTTCAGGGTTTGAGAGAAATCGGCTGATTGTGTCAATAGTATAAGCTATGTCTAGTCTAGTGCAAATCATAGTATACATCAGGCTTCCCATGGTTGAAGAGTATGGAAAGCCTCTCATGCTTGCTTTCTCATCATTCGAGTATGGACACTACCGACTACTCAATCTGAAGTGGCTGGCTAGTGGGGTGTTAACTGGGTTGGACCTCTCCATGTTAAAATGCTGAAGCACTTTCTCAATGTAACTCTCTTAGGATAGCCATAATTTTATTACCTTGCGGTCGTGAGATATGCTTATTCCTAGGATTTGTTTCACTGGCTTCAAGTCCTTCATGGCTAAAGACTGCCTAAGCTATTGCTTTAACTCATTGATCCAAGGGCTATTACGCTCGACAATCAACATGTTATACTTATAGAGCAAGACGATAACGAAGTCGCATTCAAAGAATCTCTACACAAATACACAATGATCAGAAGTAGTCTTCCGGTTGCCTTCGCCCACTATTTCTAACTCAAACATTTTGTACCACTGTCGCAAAGCTTGCTTTAGTCTGTATAGGCTCTTCCTTAGATGACATAGCAGTCGCTCCTTCCCATCAACTCAGAATCCCTCTGGTTGCTCCATGTAGATCTTCTTCTTTAGATCACTGTGAATAAATACTGTCTGCACATCTAATTGTTTCATCTCTAAATCAAGAATGGCGGCTAATCAAAGCACCACTCAGATTAAGGATATTTTCATTACCGGAGCAAAAATCTCATCAAATTTGATACCCTTTCGCTTGTTAAAACCTTTCACAACCAACCTTGCCTTATATCTGGGTTGTGGGCTATTTTCGTTAGCTTTTAGATGGAAGACCCACTTATTTCTTAGGGCTTTCTTCTCCCTTGGAAATTCATTCAGTTCGAAGGTATGATTCTCATGCAACGAACTCATCTCTTCCTACATAGCCTCCATCCATTTCGCATTATACTCATCTTCAATTGCTTCTTTGAAGCTTTTCAGCTTCCCTCCATCAGTGAGCAATACGTACTTACTGGCCAACAGATGAACAGATGGCCGTCAGTATCTTAAAGATCGCCGGATAGAAATGATCTCGGCCAACTCAGTAATGTCATGAGGAGTGTCACCGTCCTCATCCTTGTCAAGCGTCAGTATCTCTTAATCGCCTTCCTTGCCCATACCTTGGCCATCGACCTCCTGATAAAGAGATGCCGGCCGAACAGTTTAAATACTCATCTTCTCTACTGATTGTTGTCAAAGACAACCTTTTTCTCCTTACAGATGTCTTCAATGGTTTCATCCTTAATAAATACTACAACCCTTGATCTGGCAAGCTTCTTCTCAACTAAGTCATAAAATCTATATCTCAGTTCATCTTTCCCATAACCCAAGAAGACACATTGTATCATCTTCGACGCTAACTTTATCCTTTCATCATTTGGGATCTGTACGAAGGCCTTGCACCCAAACACTCGCACATGGCTATAGGATGGTTCCTTCCCATACCACATCTTCTCTGGGACATCCCCATTGAGTGGGCTGCTTGACGATCTATTGATGACATAGGCTGCAATTCTCAAAGCTTTTTCCCAAAATGAACTAGGAAGCTTTGCTTCTAAGAGTACGCATCTGACTCTTTCCATCAGTGTTTGATTCATGCATTCGGCCACCTTGTTTATTTGTAGCATCTTTCGTGGTATCTTCTAATGCCAAATACTGTATCATCGACAATAAGCATCAAATGCTTTGATATATTCATTGCCATTATCACTTTGGATGCACCTTAATTTCCTTCTGATCTATCATTCAGTCAGAGTATAAAAATGCTCAAAGACTCTAAAGACATAATCCTTTATCTTAAGTGTTACCCGCAACTTCTTTGAGTAATCATTAATGAATGAGACAAAGTACTGCGCTCCTTTAAATGACTTTTCCTTGAATGGCCCCACGTACAATGGTGTGAACCAAATCCAGCATTTTGGCCTTCTTGGTGGACGAGTCTACACGGAATGAGACTCGACATTGCTTCCTTCGATGTAGTGAGCACAAGTCCTTAGGCCGGTCTCCTATAGGCATGAGATGAGGCCCTTCCTAGCCAGGTTGTTCAACTCCTTTTTACTCATGTGGCCCAATCAATGATGTCATAGATCTGAGAACTCCTCACCGCTCGCAATGTTTACCTATTTGGCCGTAGTGGAGGCTTGCAACACGTATAAATCGGACACCTTCCTTCCACGGGAAACCACTAGAGATCCTCTAGTCAGTTTACATGCCCCCTCACCGAAGATACTGTAGAATCCCTCATTTTCAAGTTTGCCCAACGAGATTATATTCATCTGAACATCTGGGACATGCCAGATGTCCCTTAACAATAATTGAATCCCATTGTTGGTGACAAGGGACACATCATCACAGCCGATGACCTTGGATGTCTCTTTAATTTACATCTTCAACATGCCAAAATCACCTGGAGTGTAAGTTATAAAGAGTCCCCTTTGAGACGCGACGTGGAGGGAAGCACTAGTGTCCACTACCTAATCGGTCTCTTGTTTAGCAAAATTCACTATATCATTATTCTCACAAGTCAATAGGAGATCACTGTCAGTGACGACTGAAACTGATGCCTTCTCCTCACCTCGTCCCTTCTCAGCCCTGCCCTCCTTATTTGCTTTTTTATGCTTTCACTTGTAATAGTGCCTTTTAGCGTGACCTTTCTTCCAATATTAATGGCACTTGAGGTTTTGATACCTCGACCAAGACTTACTTTGACCATTCTCTCCAAACTTAGGAGCACGCCTCTTACTCTTTCCTTGTGACTTAATCGCTAGCACTTCGGAGTGCTAAAAGGTGGAGGTCCGTCGTGACTGCCATCTCATCTCCTCATTCAGTACAAGTCCTTTTTCCATCTTAAATGTCACCACACCGTTTGGTGCAGTATTGGTGATGGTGATTCTTATCACCTCCCATGAATTTGACAGGTCAGGAGTTACAAGCCCAACACCTCATCTTCAAATTTAATGCCCATGGAATTCATCTAGTCCGCACATTATTCAAACTCGTTTAAGTGGTCGGCACTGGACGAGTCATCCTTGTTTCGCACCTATATCAATTTTATCAGGTGAAATAATTTGTTATTACAAATTTTGGAAGCATAGAGAGTCTCTAGCTTTTTCCACAGCGCCTTGGCATTTGTCTCACTCCGAAAGTGATTATACACATTACCATCTAGAAACTGTAAAATATAGCCGAAGACCTGCATGTGCTCAAAATGCCATTCCTCCTCTCTCTTTGCCTCAGGTTTTTAAGCAGTGAATACCAGAAGGTGCACCATCTTGACAAACAGAACATCTGACAATTTACTCTACTTGATATCATAGTTTGAGCCATTCAAGCAAATCATCTTGTTGCCTACTCCATTGATTCTGGTGGAATTTAATAGCCAACACCGATAACTTGTCTCTGATACGACTTGTTGGAAATGGGCACCGGCAAAATTATGAATCAAGAAGAAAAATTGATAACAATAATAGAAAGAGGGAAGAATAGTACATACAAATTTTACATGGAAACCCTTTTCTAAATAAGAGGGAGAAAACCACGGGATACTTAGTCCACAAAAATTTTACTATATAAAATTTTGTTACAAAACCCTTGGTTACTGAAACCCTCGAAGAAAAGAGAACAGAGTATAAGGGCAAAAGCACGACTACTTGTATTTTCTACTTCTTCCTCACACTCGTCAAATCTCAGCTATAAACACATATATATATATATACATAAATGCACTGGGTGGCGCCTACTCTGTAAGACGGTCACATGCACTGTAAAGCCTGTGACCTACTCTATAAAGTTGCCTTCCTGTCCTAAACTTTACCGTTTACCTACTCTGTAAAGTTGTATATCAATTCTGAAAAGACAATTATCTACTCTTAAGGTCAACTGCCTGTATTAGGCTTTGTAGATGATTAGCTTTCCAGACAGACAGCACTTGGCCTACCTTTGTATCAGTATGGATTGAACTGGCCTTATCACTCCGGCTTGGCGGCACCACTTTGGCCAATTGTTCCACTCTGGAAAATTCACCACTTTTGCCAAAGTGTTTGACTCCGACAGTTCACCACTCCGACCTAAGTGTAACCACTCTGGTCTAAGTGTAACTGCTCCGACAATTTACCACTTTCGCCTAAGTGTAATCACTCCGACCAAAGTGTAACCACTCTTGCATTTCACCACTCTGACCTAAATGTAAGCACTCTGGCATTTCACCACTCTGGCCTAAGTGAAGCACTCCGGCATTTCACCACTCCGGCCTAAGTGTAACCACTCCGGAATTTCACTACTTAGGCCTAAGTGTAACCACTTTGATAGTTCACCGCTCTGGCCTTAGTGTAACCTCTCTGACATTTCAATACTTCGGCCTAAGTGTAACCATTTTGGCATTTTGTTCACTTCGGTCGATACTTTGTCATTAGGCCCTTACACAGGCAGCGAACACAACAATACTTCCCATCAGTATTGCGTCCATACAAATTTGGCCAAAGATATTGTCTTGTCAATTTGATATGAGCTCACACAGGAGTAGCCCATATCCCAACATCACCCTTCCTCCCCCGGGGAGCATCCCCACCAACCCATTTCTCGATGACTTGCTCTGTCCTCTAGTTCTCTGACTCCGCATTCGCCTTCTCTAACTTCTCTTTTTGCATCTTCAAGGCATGGCATGATTGCTTAACTTGTAGCCTTTGCATTGTACAGGTAGGCAACCTTGCATCAGCAAATTGATTTGCAAAAGGGGCATGACATGCTCATATTAGCTAATAGATTTTGTGCCTATTCTGCAGGATTCTGAAAATCAAAGAGCCAAGGCAAGATAGGGAGGGTGACAAGAGGGAGAGCAAGGAAGGACGACATCAAAAATGTGGAGGAGGGACATTGGTGGTGGAGAGAGGGGTAGGGGTGATGGTGAGGGATGGAGGATATGCAAGAGAGAGATTTCTAGAGAGACAGCGAAGGTTGAGTGTCGGTGTTAGCAATCCGATCACGCACCATTGGCCACTGCAATCAAATGCAGCGGTTGAATTATCAACAACCTATGTGCCAAGTTTTGTATATAAAAAGGTTTTAGTACTATTTTTCTTATATTGTCATTTTTTAACCAATCAAATTCTAATGCTTTTTTAATAGTTTTTATTTAAAAAAAATCATTGGAAGTTTAAAGAGTATTAAATATTTGGTAATTTATACTTGGACCTCGATGACGGATCCTAAGACTAATTCTGTACATATTATTTGTAGAATCGGTTGTACAAATTATATAGTATAATAAATAGCTATTTCAAATATCATTCATTTATTAGGAGATATTGTAAACAAATTGATGCGTCCTGGGTATTCGGAATGTGTTATGAATTAGGGAGCCACTTATTCCCCACTGTAGGATGAGTTGGAGCGGGTCCGGTTTCTGTCTTTGCTAACCTAGAACCCACACACCACAAATTATAAACGAGAGGTCAGAGAATCAATGGTAAACACTTTCTAATTTATCATCCGATACTCAAATCAAAAATCTTTCAAAGTAAATAAAAAGATATAAGGAGGATTTGAGACAATGCAATAACACACGTATATGGGGGATGTGAGAGGAGGATTGAGCTCTTGTAATGCGCTTGGTGGGAGAGGCTTAGTGAGATGGTGAGCTTGGCTCCGATGTGTCGCACTCAATGAGTGGCTTACTAAGGTGCACTCGACGGGGAGTGGTTTCATGAGGAGGGAAAAGGGTCGTATTAGGGAAAGATGGATTTGTTCTTTCGGGTCTCTTGTGTCTCACTCAAGGATTTCCTTAGATCCCTCTTTGTATAAAACTAAAAGATATTTGTAGTGCTTCACGGATAAGGCTTTAGTGCCAAGACTCATGATAGCTATTCCACTAAGATTAGTTGGCCGCTAGGGCATTGATTGGAGCAACCGTGTCAATCATTTTTTTGTGGCGGTGATGTGACCGTGACAAGTGGTGGTTGACAGGGGCCAAGCTGCTTCTTGTGTGGCTTGGCTGGGTTGTCGTTGGTCGGCGGGTATGGTGGTTATCCATGGTTGACTACCATCACTATTGGTTGGGACATATTGCACCGGCATTTTTTGCCCTACTAGACTACTATCACTGACATGGATGGTGGACTTTGCCATTATTTGTTGAGTTGTAGAGGCTATCCACTGACCTTGTGACATTGCTCCTCCCTGGGCCTATCCGTAGCAGATGGGCTGGTTAAATAGTTTTTAACCCTTGCTTCGTGTTGGACTTTCCTGGCTAGTGGGATGGCTATTGAGTTGGCCCATGTCGTAGCAAGACCTATCACTAGAGCCTATGTCAGTGAGCTAGGTCTCTCTGGTCTCTGGCATGTCAGACGATGGGACATTGCTTGCAGAGCTTGCTCATGTGCCTGTTCTCGAGACACTTCAGTTGCCATTTCCCGAGAGCTACCCTTCTTCCCCAGATGCTTTGCAACTTTTTGTATAATATTGCAGGGATTCGATGCTCTGTTTGAAAAGATTTTGCTTTGAGCCAAAGCCTAAAGTCAATTCCTTGCCGGTGACTGGTGGATGCGCCCTGTCACCGGGAGCTTGCCATCTTTCTGCCAGGGCTATAAATGGAGGGGTTTCTTGCTCTTTGTCTCAAGGTTTATCTTCACATCGGCTAAGTGATGTGGGAGTTTGAAGTCTCCTTGGGCCCCCCAATGCCTCACAATGGGATTGGATGGAGTTCTAGAAGATTTGAAGATGCGCTTGGCACTTACAGTATTGTTGTTGTTTTGGCTGTTCTCATGTCGCCCGGACCCTACTCCAACTGTTCTTGTGCTACCATGCTCAGTAGCTCGATAGTTGGGTCCCCTTCTTTCTTTCCCCCTCTAGCTGGCATTTGGACATCATCTTCCAAAGAGACCCCCTACGACAAGCATTTTCCAGTATCCTCGCGGATCTTGGGAAGTGGCGTTGCTCCGATCTCTTCTCTTGCGATTGTCGCTAGAGCTTGCTGGAGGTGAAGCCTTCGGGTGGGAAGCTTTTCTGATGTTGATGGTGGGTTTTTGTTTCTTCTTCAGAGAATTGCTTCCCATTCTTCTCCTACGGCTCCTGGTCTTCGGTTCAGTACATTCCATGGGTAGGTAGACACGGTCTACATGGTGATTCACTCGCGGCTGTCTTCCCTACACGTGTCTTCCCCAAACTAGTTTTCGGGTGAACGCTGTTATTTTTTTGCTCAATGTATTTTCTTCTACTATGTACTTTTACTAATGTAAGCCTTGCACTTTGTAAAATAATTCAATGAATGAAACCACTGAGCATTTTCCTTCTTCTTGTGTATCTAGAATCTTATCCATTTATCTTCTCACACTGCTTTATGATTGGAGTGTCTTCATAACATCATGTGTGTCATGGCGTCTGACAGTCAGACGGATCAAGAATCTGGTAGCTCAATTATCCAATGACGAGTTTCTCGATCGGTCGTCCCAAACATTTGGCTCGTAGGCTAGACGTGCAGAACATCGTCGAGCCGGCCTGGGTTGCCCGCAGTGTTCATTCTATCTTGAGTCATATCATATGATGAGCGCTGTATCTCTAGGTCATTATTATTTTGGTGAGGCCGTACGCTGTTATGATTGTCACTTCGGCTGACGGAGCGGGCACTCCTAAGGTTTGCATTTCCACATTTTTTGTTGACAGGACGGTTCAATTGATTGGCATCATTGCTAGTGCATGGCGTTGCGCATAGGAAATCTAGGCGTCAGGCCACATTAATAGACGGTGGGAAGGAGCATGTCATGACACGTTACAAGGCTAACACGCATAGCTGCCATCATGAAGGTGGCTGTTCGATTTCCATGCGACATTGTTTTCAGTTCAGGGACTTTTCCTATTTAAACTGTGAGCCTCTTGTCATTCCCGTACTTTACCTTTGTCTTTGAATTGGCGCCATCCCCCCTTCTTTCACCATATATCCCTCTTCTACCTTTCCAACCATAGTTGTCGATGATGTCAGAAAGATTTAATCGATTCTCACCGCTGGTGACGTTCAATCCCTACTTTCTCAGTTTAGGATTCCAGGGAGCATGGTGTTCCTATTGCATGGAAAAGGTGACAAGGCCTGCTCTCCACCAAATAGCTTCATCACCATTTATGAGATTCACCTATGAGGTGGACTCTGCTTTCATGTACCGTCAGAGTTGTATGCAATCCTTATGGCGTTGGGGGTGCTGGTGGTGAGGCTCATGCCCAACACTATTTGATAGCTAGTGTCCCTCTATGTCTTCTCCCATTGTCATGGCTGCAAGTTTACTACCTGTTTGGCGAGGGCAATCTTCACTTTTTCCCAGAAAGATAATTGGATCTCCTTGTCTCATCATCCGGGTTTTAACTTTAGAGCGGTGAATCCCAATTCAATCAAGCATTGGAAGGACCGTTTCTTTTATTTGGTGGTTCCTGCCGATTAGGCCATTTAAAATGAGTGGGGAAAAGTATGGCTCAATCTCACCAGGTACTTGGACACGAGTGAGAAGGCCGAGGAGAAGCCTCTAGTGGACCTAGTCCTAGCCAATGCCGCCACTTTTCGGGAGAGGGGGCATTGGCTAATTGCCATGGCCTTTGCTGCTGCAGCATGGCAGCCATCCCCTGCAGAGACGACTGCTAGTCAGAGGAGGCTAGGAGCGTTAGTCATTCGAGAGCCTTTGGCCCGATTGTTAATGTGGTGATGCTCCTCTTCTGATGACACCTCTTCGAACTCTTCATTTTCTTTTGGAGAGGATGAGGCTGCATTGCAGAGGGTACGGTGATTCGGGAGCACTTTGAGGGGGGTGACTTCTGCTCTTACCTCCTCCTCAAGTTAGGCATCTTGCTGTAGGGGTGTAGAGGGAGCCATGACCATAGTAGCTCCCGTGCTAGTCTTGAGATCCTGTGTCATCTGAGTTGAGGTTGAGCCGATTGCCGCACCAATGTTGGCACAATACGGGGTCCCGATTGATGTTGAAGTTTTATGAGGGAGCTACCGGCATGCAGCCTAGACGCATCTATGATGGATTCCATAGCCAAGCCAGTGATGGATGTCATAGCCGGGCCAATGACAGAGGTCGCGATGGGTGGAGTTGACTCACCCATTCGCGTGGTGGAGGCATCTAATGATATTCCTATGATGAAGGATGTTAGCTTGGCTGATGGAGCTATTGAGATCATGGTGGTCATCGAGGATACCAAGATTGTAGAGGAGCCTCCTTCCAAGACGATTGTTGCTGTCGACGAGCCTCCCATGAGGTAGTTGAGGTCATCGAGGAGCCTCCCTTTGGGGAGATTTTCACTGTCAATGCACCTCCTTCTAACCCATGAGAGCTCGAGGCTTAGGAGGTGATGGTTGTTGTTCACGCCATGGGGGAAGTTGTTGCGCCTACCCTCGAGTTTTCAGAGTTTCAAGGAGTTAGGTCTGCTGGAGCTGTGGAGGCCGCAAAGTTACCTGAGGCTGCCCCAAGTTGCTTTCACTCTAAGAAGCTTTCCTTTATAGAGGTACTCTCTTAGTGTCCCTTTGCCTTTTCCCTGCTTCCATCTCTGCCGCCTAATATTCCTTCTACTAGTAGGTACAGTAGAGGGTTTTTTAGCTTTTGGCGGCCATTAGCAACCTTGCCCAAGAGCATGTCTGCATGGGGTAGTATAGAGCCGTTGCCAAGCAAGTGCGGTTGGGTGAAGAGTGGATCGAGGTCCTAGAAGGTGAGCTCCGTGAGGCCAGAGAGAAGATTACTTCCCTTAAGGATTCGTTTCGTGAGTTTCAGGAGCGGTACTATCTTCTTCGTGCACACTGCCTCCAGCTTGAGGGCCAGTTGAGGGCCTCCATTCCGACGGAGGAGCTCGAGAAGGTGTTAGAGGGAAAATATTAGGATGTTATTCATCTTTGCCGCCAAGTTGTGCAGCTAATGGACCTAGACTTTCCTGTCTCCTTGCTTCATCTGACAAATACTAGTGCCACCTAGAAGTCGGACTTGCTGGCCCATTCTGAAGGGAAGGTCGGGCCTTCATCTTCCCAACCAAGCGGTGATTTGCCGTCGAGCCACTCGCCTCTTGGTCACTAGACTCCCCTCTCTCTCATTTTCTTTTTTTGCATTGTTTTGGTGGATAGCTCGCTTGTATATTTGGAATTCCTGTAATGAGATCAGTTGGTTTATCATGACCCTTATGGCTGTTGGCTTGTGATTCCATGTGGAATCACCTTCTCTTTGTTTGGCTGGCTAAGCATTGTAGCTATTATCCCTGGGCTTGTCTCAGGCACGTCTGTCCGTTGATGCTGGTTCCCTTGGGGAGGGAATGTCGTGGCACATTGATTTGTGGGATGCTCTATCCTGTAAATAGGATGACGCCGCACGCCCAAGGGTGAGCCTCACTAGGGCTAGTTAGGTTTTATGACCACAACAGTCGTGCCCGAATAGAGCTTAGGCCGTCGCCCGTGCATTTCCATTTTGGCACTCGATCTAGTCCAAGAACATCATTTTCCATGCGTCTCTGGTCCTTGTCCGCTGATCGTCATCAACTGTGGGTGCTTTCTCTGTTAGAAGGAGGTCGTTGCATGCCCACTGTAGAAACCTCCTAAGGTTTTGGTGGTCATTTAGTTGGGAGCTCCAAGAGTCCTCAGGTCTAGTTTTCTGGCCATGATTGGCCAATTGGTTAGAACCAAAATTTAAAATTTGACTGCTAAGTGGGCTGCTCGGCTCGAGGGTGAGGTTTTTTGACCTTCAAGGCGTAGTGAAGTAGGTCAGGATGAATTCTGCATAACTTAGGGGCAACCTAGGTTATTTAATTTGATAATGGCAAACACGCATGCATATACATGGAGAAGTACGCATGAATAAACAGTAATTTTATTAATAGAAAATGTGATACATTTACAAGTATTTAGAATTACGCATGTTGAGCTTACCTGGGCCTGATCGGTGCCTATTTGTAGTACTTCTTGAGGTGGGTGGCGTTTCATGCCCTTGGGACGAGCTTGCCATTGTAGGTGTGTAGCTTGCACGCATCGTTTTAGAGGATTACCGAGATGAGAAATGGTCCCTCTCGATTCGGAGAGAGCTTGTTCCTCTTGGCAATTTTGCCGATCGCTTTTCCACTCTGTAGGATGAGGTCCCCCATCTCAAATTGGTAGGTTCTTACTCTCTTGTTATAGTACTACACAATTCGCTACTAGTACGCTATTGTCCAAAGGCACGCTACGTCTCAGGCATCTTTGAGCAAGTTGAGGTGCTCCTTGAGCCTCTAAAAATTAATGAGGGGATTGAAGCTCTCAACGCAAAGGTTGGGAAGACCTACTTTGACCAGGACAACTACCTTAGTGCTGTAGCATAGGCTGAAAGGTGTTTCACGCTTCGACTCCCTTAGGGTAGTCTTGTATGATTATAGGACGGATGGGAGCTCACCAGCTCAGGAGCCCCCAGCGTTCTCCAGTTTGGTCTTTAACCCATGCAGCAGCGTCTGGTTTGTTACCTCCACCTGTCTATTGGCTTGCGGGTAGTCTACGGAAGTGTGAACTAGCATTTTTCATAAACTTGTGCAGTATTTGGTGGATCGTTTGCCAATGAATTGGGTTCTATTGTTAGTTACTATAACCTCAAGAACTCCAAACCGACAAATGATACTATGGTGAACAAACTCTATTGCATTTTGCTCAATTATTCGTGCCAGTGGAGACGCTTCCACCTACTTGGTGAAGTAGTCAATGCCCACTATAACAAACTTCCTTTGCCCAAATGCCACAGGTAGAGGTCTGAATATATTAAGTCCCCATTGTGCAAACGACCAAGGTGCCTAGAGGGCTTGCAGCTCCATATGTGGCTGGTGAGGTATGTTCTCATGGAGTTGGCAATTTTCATATTTCTTTACGAATTCCATGGCATCGCGTTTCATCGAAGGCCAAAAGAAGCCTTGGCTCATTATTTTGAAGTCTAAGTTATTGCCCCCTATATGTGAGCTACAGACACCATGGTGTACCTCACTTAACGCGTAGTCAGCCTCTTCGGGTGTGAGGAATTTCTTGTAGGGGACTGAGTACCTCCAACGATACAGTCTTTCATCTAAAAAGGTGCACCAACCTACTATCTTCCCTACACTCTTGGCCTCATCTAGGTTCTTTGGTAGAGTGCCGTTAGTCAGGAATTTTTAGTACAGGATCATCCAATTGTCACCATCGACCACTTGCAGCACCTTGCCCTTGGGGTCATCGATAGTTGGGATAGCTCGAACTTTCCGCATGTCTTTGGAGTATTGTTCTAGGCTGCTAGCCGCCACTACCCTTGCTAGCTGGTTGGCCGTCAAATTTTTCTCCCTGGGGATGTGGATTATTTTGACTTGGTCAAATGCCCAGATCAGATCCCTTGCCCTGACAAGGTACTTTGTGAGTTGTGGGTTCGACACTTCGAAGCTCTCTTGGACTAGGTTGACGACCAATTCAGAATCACTGTAGAGGAAGCAGTTAGGCCAAGCACTCCTTTGGGAGCCAGAGTCTAGCTAGAAGTGGCTCATTTCCAGTAACATTATTGGTGGCTGGAAATTTGAGGGTGACAGAATACTTGATCTTTAACCCATCCTAGATTCGTAAAACCACGCTGCACCAGTG
>JAOVVI020001203.1:0-25569 GCA_028571085.2 Nepenthes alata | reverse complement strand
ATTGCTAGAAGACTGTCAACAAATGCTGTTATGTTGGGTTTGGTCACTCATTATAGGATGTATTATTATGCTCGCTTTGCGCAAGCGGCGATGTGGCCTAAAGAGAATTCAGGAATAAGAAAACCTCAGGAGTGAATGAGACCTCCGAAGTGAGATGAAATTTTGGAGTTGAATTTCCTTGGCAGTAAATCCATAGTGATGAAATTCCAGGGGAAATGAAGGTCTCCAGAGTGATGAGATATTCGGAGAAGATAGAGGTTTTTGGAGTGATGAGATCTCCAGAGAGAATGGAGGTCTCTGGAGTGATGAGATCTTCGGAGAAGATGGAGGTCTTCGGAGTGATGAGATCTCCGGAGAAGATGGAGGTCTCCGGAGTATAAGATCTTTAGAGATAATGGAGGTCTCCAGAGTGATGAGATCTCTATAGAAGATGGAGATCTTCGGGGTGAATAACCCTCCGGAGGAGATGGAGGTCTCCGGAGTAATGAGACCTTCAGAGAAGATGGAGGTCTTGTTGGCCAGGTGCTTGAAAAAGTCCTCGTAGGTCAGCGCAAAAATAAAACTGCCCAACTTTATCTCTTCTATGATCCAGGGAATCCGCCTGACCTCTACCACAAAGCGGTCCAAAAATCTCCGCGAGTTCTCTCCTAACTTCTGCTTGATATGGGAGAGGTGTCATGATTGCTTATTTTTCCATCGGCTCGAGACATACTGAGCTAGGAAGAGATCTGTGAGCTCCCGAAAGCTGCTTATGGAGCCTGAAGGGAGGTGATAAAACCAGATGTAGGTATTTTCCTTCAGCGTGAGTGGAAAACAGCAGCACATTACCGAGTCTTCTAACCCTTGTAGACTCAGATGGGTGCAGAAATGATCCAAATGGTCAACTGGATCACTGCTCCAATCTTATGAGTCAAGGGAAGGCATCTTGAATTTGGTGGGCAGTGGACGATTTAGGATCTCCGCTGTGAAGGGAGATCTGTCAAGATCAATAGCGTGCTCATCGTCCTTGAACACACAGTTCCAAATCTTATCCACCCGTGGATCTGCACGAGCAGCGTTAGCAGATCTCTTAGAGTTGAGGTAGGCCTTCAACTCTGTTTTGTCCCTGGAGGGTCCAATAATCGGTCGGCTACTGCCCCCAGCAGACCTGACAGTCCTGGAGGCTTGCTCTTGGAATGAGTTCCCATTCTCCGCCTGAGAGTATCGGAGATTTATTCTTTCCGGACTTTCTCCTGGCGTTGTGCCCCCAGAGCGCTCTTCAGGCTTGGCGCACTCGAAGAGACTAGGATCTGATCATTTGCCGGCCTCCCGGGCCTTCTAGTCGACTTTTGTTTACTTGGGCCACCTTTTCTTGTGGCCGGCGTAGGGACGGTTGTGGGAAGAGCCCCCTACTGTGTCTGCTCTTGCCGATAACAGAGTATTTGGAGCAGACGGTTGTTGGTCTGCATCTACTCTATCAGTCGTTGAAAGAAAGGCATATGCGCCCCGCCTGTCATCCCATTGACTAGGGTACCAGTAGCGTGGTCTTGGTCAGGAGAAGTGGCGTCTCTAGTGGGATCGTTAGCTTGGGCTCTCGTAGTCACCATTGCAGATGAGTTTGGTGGTGAAAAGAGGATTTTCTGGGGGAGTGTGGTTGGCTTTTCATAAGCGTTTCCCACAAACGGCGCCAATGATGCATCATTGGATCTGAACTTCGAACAGATTTGGGCTGATCCGCTTATCTTGTTCCGGCTCCGTTTATTGAGTTTGGATCCTGCACACCACTAAAATGAATATGAGGTTAGTGTGTCGGTAGGAAGTTATCCCACCGAAAATACTCCAACGCTCAAGTTAGTAAACAACCTTCGAAATCTGGGAATGTAACTGGAAATGAGAATTGAGAGGGAAAGTGTAAGAGGGCGTAGGTTTCCATATGAAAGAGAGACAATGTCGTCTCTTAAATCTGGACGGTTGGTGAAGGTAGTAGGCGTCTGTCAATAGGAAGAGTGCCTGTATGCCTTTGATTTGTGTTCTTTCTCTCAACACGTTAGGTTGCTTTGCAGAGAGAGAGTACGAAATCATTTCGGAATGCGTAGTCGAGAGAGTGCGTTGGTGTAGTAGAGAGAGTGGTAGTAGGCGTAATAGAAGGCGTAGTAGAAGGCGTGCCCTGAGTGAGGACTCTAGGGCTCATTTTAATGGCGGCAGGGTAATCTTCCTTGATTGGAAGGTGTGATCCCCTGCGCCATGTTTAGGTGGCCTTCATTGTGAGGAAGGCACGAGTTGCCTAATTAGTGGGGATTATTTTCTTCTCTAGCTGATAGCGACGTTCCAAAATTTTCTGCCTTCCTTTCGAGTATATTACCGTTGGAAGGCTCCACTTGGTAGGAATTGGAAAGATTTGGCGCCTTCCTCATGGGAAAGGCGCCGATCTTGTCAACATCCTTTTTGGAGTTGGTTGGATTTATAGAAGGCGCAGAGTTAGAAAAAGAGCCGTTGCTGACCGTCTGCTTGAGCGTTGGCCCAAGTGGGTCAAGCCCGTGAAAAGTCTTTCTTGGTCTGTTGTTACAGTGATTTTGGTCAACGCACGGGTTGACCGTCCTGAGCACGAGTAAGCCGCTCACCTGTGCCTCAGTCAGTCAACGCTAGCATTGACCGTCTGACGCGTGTTTGGGTCTTTCAGGAATTCGCCCATCATTTCCTGTTGGGCCAACATTGATCATCCAACAGTGCATCTGGGCCGTCCAATAGTGCATCTGGGCTGCCTTTGATTATTGGGTCAGCCCATTTGCAGTACACCCATATAATAAAGATACTTTATACAAATTTATTAGTAGTTATTATTATTATTATAAATTTATTATCTTCATTATAAATAATCCAGCTACCTTGAAATGACTTGTCCTAATAAAAAAATTTCAATTATCAAATAGGAAAGTTCTAGGATTGTTACATTTTAATAATAAATGATTGATTAAATAAAAAATATTAATTTTAAATTTTCTTTAAAAAAATAATTATTTTTATTTTTATTTTATTTTATTTTAATAATTTAACATGGGATGATTGAATTAAATTTGTCTAAGTTAATTAATTTGTTCTCCTATAGTAAATTAATGTTCTCTTAACTCTAATTGAAAAAAAAAACTATTCAAGCTTCACTGACTCCAACTTTTGATATTAGTATGTCAAATTCAGATCAGATTTTAACTCAATAAAATATGAGTATTATTAATTGTATACTTGGGACATAGGTATTATCAATATCGTTAAGTATATTGTCACGTGATGCCCATAATTTTTTTTTAAAAAAAAAACTCTTGAAAATATCAAATTTATTCCAAATTTTTTTAAAATGATCAAGAAATTAAATATGATTAAGACAATGTTATGGTGAGAAAGAGCGGCAGAGACAGCGTGACGAAAGGGAGAGGGACAATAGATCAAGAATCAACATATAATTTAGACTTTTCAATTTTTATAATTTATTTTAAACAGTAAGATTTATCTTATATTTATTTTTTTAATTTATCTTGACAGCTTTAAAAAAATAAAAAAATGACAAAATATATTAATGTTATAATAATATAGTAAAATCTCAGATATTTTAAAATGAGTCAGTTTATTAGGTGAGATTATCTTATATATTTAAATTATAATATTTTTTGATAATATTGACTAATTATTGTATATTACTGACTACTGATTAATTTTAAGAAAATGACTATTTTTATAGTTAAAAAAGAATTAAAAAATAATTCAACAATTATGATATATCTTAATGGAAGGAAGCAGGCGCAGGGCACGACGTTGGTTCTGTTGCTCTACGAAGACGCAGTCGGATCCCTACGAATAGGGTTGTGCTATGATAATTCATTTAAGTATTATTTTTAAAATAATTTAAATTATTTTAAAAACAATTTAAATTATTTTTAAAATAATAATATAATATATGATTCTAGTTTTGAATTTTTATCTAACTATTAAAAAGAGCTATTAAAATTTAATAATTAAAAGAATTATAATAAAAGATACATTTTTTAATGAAATAAGTAAAGAGGAGCGTGGTCCACATTTTAGAAAAATCGAGGCTCCCGACCCAAGAACAGACAAGGAGGAGTAAAATGGTGATGCCAAAAAATTAAGGAAAAAAAAAAAAAGGGGGAAGGTTGGAGAGTTCAAAATTGAAAGCAGATGAATGCCGTCGTCTATCTAAATTCACTGATGCTAAATTCTATACTTTTTCTCCTTCCTACTGTACAGAATCTCTCGCTCTCTCTCCCCCGTGTGTGTGTGTCTCTGTTATCTACTGTGGAGAGATCTCGGCTGCTTTACTTTTCAATTACTTCATTGCAGAGTAATAATTCTCTCTTTGACCTGCTCTTTCTGTTTCTTCGTCTTAATTTTTAATCCTTCAAGTTCTGACCTTGTTTTCAACGCCTCTTCCCTCTTTCACTGTAGCCCTCATTCGAAAAACGCTTTGTTTGCAACTGGATGTTGGAGAAATTTTGACCCCCAGATGTCATCTTCCTGTTCTTTATTCAAATTCGAGGTCAAATTGGATTGGGCACTTGATGCTCCATTATTTTGAGTGTGTTTTGTATTTATTTCTTGTGTGATTGGCACAACGTATTGGGGAAACGACTCAGCTATTCAAGGACATCCGTGGCTTTGCTGGGCTCGTTTCAAAGGGGTTCTGTAGTATTTGTGCCCCGTTATTATCTTCCAGGAATCTAGTGCTATAATTTATGAGAGTTTCGCTTCATCTTCCTTGTAAGCCTCTCTTTCTCTCTCCCCTTCCCCCTCCCCCCCCCCCTGCTTGTGTGGGTTTGCTTCATTGCTCCTCGGATTTGTGTGTTTACTTTTTTACTGCTGAGCCTTCCTATTCTGAGCAAAGTGCTTCTGAATAAAGTGCATGCAAATATGTTATTTTCCTTTATCAAGATTGAGCTCAATTTCTGTGCCCAATTTGGTCTTATCTTGACGGATGATAAAAATTGGGAGGTTAAACTTTTGTGCAGCTCCCTTCTTGTTGAATGGGATTAATTTTAAGGTTAAAGAGAGTATTAATGTTGAGCCTTGTCAATTCTGATGGCGTAGGTCAAGGATGTTCGTGCCTTATATTAGTCCCTCTCTCTCTCTCTCTTTCCTTTTGAGGGTTAGCTGTTATGATTTATTTTGCCCTTGTCTGTCTTAATACATTGTTATGATGGCTCCGTGTCTTATCTATCAAACAAGGAAAAATAAAATGATGATTCAGTATCTATCAAAATAATCTGCTTTGCTCTATCTGAGAAGGCTTTTTGAAATCATGAACTCACGGATAAGTTAAATTAGGCATTTGACCTGGTTTCACTTTTTTGTATGTTGCATCCAAGTAGTTGTCAAGTTCACGTATGCTAATAGAAGGGATTCTTACTTAACCCCTAAAAATTTAAAAGTTTAGTTGTTGACATTTCGCCTGCCTAATACCACTCTAGGAACTTCATTTTGTCATGCAAGTCACATTTGTCTTTGGATCCTTATACTTTTATCAGCGGCATCTTCCAGGTTTTTTCTTATCATGCAACTGGTTCTATTGTTGTTTTTTTTTTTTTTTTCATCCAAAGAGTCAACAATCTCACGAAGTGAAGTGTTCTGAAGGGTCAATTCATATGTTCTGTGTTACGTGAGTGTGGGATATGAATATTGAAATCATGTATTCAGGCTCCAAGCATAGCTTGTTCTTAGAACCTCGCTAGATTTTTCACTGATTTACGGAATCTAAGTTTTGTAAGCATGCTCAAGTGCCATGTGTGCCTGGAATTTTTCGTTCTTCCTTCAGCATTGTAGGGGAAAATTCTAGCTAACATCTGAAGTTTTAGAAAGTAATTCTTGCCTCCCCTCTTACAACAAGAAAAAGAAGGCACTACTTCCCCTTTAGCTAATGTGGATATCTGAAGGAGGGTCAAATATGTGGGGTCCCAATCACCAAAGCTTTACCCATAAAGCCTAGAACTAATCTCTATAAGGATCGTTAATGAACAATTTGTTTGAACCCATAAGGAGATGATATCATAATACACAATACAAAATAATAATCATAAATAATAAGATACAAAATTTTACATAAAAAACCCCTTTGCGAATAATAGAAAAAATTACGGGATGATAGATCTCAAAAATATCTATTATATGATGAGACTAACTATAAAAATTTTAATAACATAATAATACCTTGTAATAAACAACCTGAATAATAAAGAATATAAGAATAAATAAGAAGAAAGCAACTAGTAAAATCTCTTCTTAATATCAAGAATGTCGTACCTAAGGTTAGTAAAAAATGGAACACAATTTTGGTGGAATTTTTCTCTTCTTCCTTTCTCTCTTATTTCTCTTTCTCTCTCTATTTTGGTGCTCACTTGCTCTCTTGAAACCTGTATGTAATGATCTAAAAATAAATCATGCTTTTATAAGGGGTCGCAGTGCACAAGTGCTATTCGAGTATGCATCAAGCGCATCTATTTCAGTCCTAAATGCATACAGGTATTTATCATGCACCTATCAGGCACAATTGTTTTTAGTTCACTAGAAATAGATTTTGCTCAAAGTGAATTTTGCATGAACATTGCAATCTTTAGTGAACAGTATCACTTGAGCGAGCCTCAAAACATTGCATGACCTTCATATGTATCACGACCTCGGTACAAGTTGGAGATAAATTAAATAATAAATAAACTCGAATAAGAATTTTTTTTGTTTTTCCTTAATGGGCAAAACCTAACTAACTCGAATACTAGGTTGGACCTAACAAACTAAAATTCAAAACAATACAATATCCATAGTGCTTAATAGTGGATACAAAATCTAATTGAACTAATCTTTTCCAAGTTCTAAATAATCATAATAATAACTCATTTATAACAAACCTATTCATAAGAAAAGTATCAAACAAACATCCAACCATAACATTATAAAACCCGTACGAATATCTGTCTGATAATAGTATCCCCCAAATAATGCCAACCATAATAAATAAAATCCCATGGTAATTCTTAATACAAATCCAAATACATATCCAAGCAGCAAATAATAAATAAAATCTTTAAATTTTCTTTGTCTAAGATTCTACAAGTAATATAATTGTCTTCTAATCTAAAAAGTAAAAAAAATGATAAATAATGAGTTTAAAGTCTAATAAGTATATATATACATATATATATTACACAAATCATCTAAATCTGATAAGAGGACTAAAAAATTGTAAACATCATATCGAAAATCCAATATGTCCAAAGTTTTAAACATGTCGTTCAAATCATGATTTTGTATACAAAAATTCATAATACATATAAAATACTAAATAATCCAAATTGTATGAAGTCGTCAAAAAGTCTAAATTTCACAATTTTGAAGGTTTAAATGTCCAATATCGAATAACTATGAATATTGTGCAAAACTTGTAAATCTTAAATGGCTAAATATTTTAAAATATCAAGTATGATACAAGTAATAATTCTGAAAATCCAAAACATGCCAAAATTAAGAATTAAGGATTAAAAGGCTAATTTTGAATAAGGATTATATATATTTCTGGTAACCTTAAACCAAAACACTATTATAAGACTCGTAGGCGGGATGTTTACAAATTACTTCCTAGAAATAAGATCAAATGTCACTTTTTTTGTCACTCGTGAATGATAAGTATAATCCTCAAATGTGTTTAATATACTTATAAGTCTGAATATATTATTTTCGTTCAATTTTCTATAATGGTTCTAAAAAAATAATTGCAGGACCCTATAACAAATATCCAAAATTTCTTTGCTCTCAAGGAAAAGGAAAAAATGTCTAAAACTTTTTCACTTAGAGAAAAGTGCAAATATTCAAAACTCTCCACTAGGTGGAAAAGTACAATCCATATCAAATATTAAAATAGAGTCTGACCTAAAGTACTTACATAGAATATCAACATACAAAGTGAAATGCACAAGTTTTATGACTTTTTTACAAATATTATCATATACGAACATAATATTTTAAAATATTTAATTATTCCATGAAAAACGAACAGAGTTTCAAACTTTCGATAAAACCTAACAAAATTTTAAAACGTTTGGTTCAAATCACTTGTATATAACAATATTTAAAACACAAGCACAGTAAAACAAGTATTTTAAATAAATTCAAAGAGTTCACGAAATAGACCAAAGAATAGGATTAGAAATACTTGCCTTCAATATTTAATTTAGCAGATCTGACGAAATAAAGTTCTGAAATTTTCTTCCTCTTTCTCTCTCCTCTTCTTCTTATTTTCCTATTTTCTTTCTCTCTTCTCTCTCTTTCTGGCACGAAATGACCTTCTATAGTCACACCAAACCTTATATACTACAATTGGCATAGGAGCACCGGATAGGGTTGCATTAGGTGTTGCTCCAAAACCTCAAGTGTGCACGAGCATTGTATCAAGCACAACGTGGATTCCAGCATTCTGCTTCAACCATGCATGAGTGCTATAATAGGCATCCGTCAAGCCCCATCCATTTTGCTTAAAATATGCACAAACACCAACGCATGCATACCTCAGGTGCCACTATAGTACCTAAATAACGCATGAGCGCTTTAAAGGCTTTTATTAGGCGCTACCTTACTGCTCAAAACATGTACAAGCGTGGGACGAACGCCAATTAGGCACTGGCTTACTTCTAAAAATCTAATTTTTCCCAAATTTTATTATATAATTATTTTTTAAATTGAACTAAAATTATATTAATAACGTTATAAATTATATTTGAGAACTAGGCATTCCAATATAACTCATCCATTAGGTGTGGAATTTATAATGGAATGACTCAAAATCCAATAAACTTTCTCTCACTATCGTATAGGGGCCATCATCATCCCAAATATCATTTAGTATGCTTCAAGCTTTCTTCTATGTACAGTCTTTGTCATCATGCTTGACCCGTTATCGTCTATCTTGACTTTATTAAGCGTTATCAACTCTGAATTAATAACATTCTTTACCCCCATGGTAGCTAATATTGATATGCTTTGATCTAGAATGAAATAATGAGTTTTTACAAAAATGAATAGAAATTTAGTTGTCACAAAACAAAAATATTGCTTTTGCTTGAAACCCTGTTTTCGGATCAACTTTCTCATCTACATCATTTCCTTACTTGTTTCTATTACCGTAATGAATTCAACTCTGGTGGTATAGAGTGCAACATGTTTCTTCGACCTTGATTGCCAAAACACAGCTCCTCCAACAAATACAATTGAATAATCCAAATTAGACTTCCAAGAGTCAATGTTGCCCATTATGTTGGGATTTGTGAACCTAACCAAGAATGGCTTACCATTGCTAAAGTACAAATATATCTTGGAAGTACCTTGAAGATATCTAAGTATCCACTTGATTGCAGACTAATGCTCCTTTCCAAAATTGGAAAGGAAACGACCAACTATTCTAACCGCATGAGCTATGTCCAACTTTATATATGCTATCGCATATATTAAATTTCTAATAGTTGAAGAATAAGGAACATGTTTCATACTGGTCTTCTCATCTTTCACAAAAGGATTTACTAAGTGTTCAATTTAAAATGATTGACAAGTAGAGTACTCACTGGCTTGGATTTCTTCATATTGAATCATTAAAGTACTTATCAAAATTAGATCTCTCGTGAAATCCAAAATTTCTTTACTTTCTAACGCGAAAAATTCTAATACCAAGAATTTGCTTCGCTAGCTTAAGTCTTTGATTGCAAAAGACTTCCCAAGTTGCTCATTTAATTCATCAATTTAAGAGGCATTCCATCCCATAATAAGTATATCGTCTATATAGAGTAAGAGGATAACAAAATTCTCTTGCAAAGACCTTTGGACAAATATGCTATGGTTCGAAGTAGTCTTCCAATAGCCTTACTCTACCATCACCGAATCAAACTTCTTATACTATTACATTGGCGCTTGCTTTGGCCCATGAAAGCTCTTCTTCAAGCAGCATATTAGATGCTCCTCCTTAACTTGAATTCCCCTCGATTGCTCTATGTAAATTTATTCCTCAAGATCATCGTGAAGAAAAGTCATCCGTACATTTAATTGTTTAACTTCTAGATCATGGCTCATGGCTAGTTTGAGCAAAATACAAATGGAAAATATCTTCACAACGGGAGAGAAAATCTCCTCAAAACGAATTCCCTTCCATTGGCCAAATTCCTTCACAACCAATCTCGCTTTATATCTTGGTTGAGGATTGTTCTCTTTGGACTTCAGATGAAAAACCCACTTGTTTTCAATACTCTCTTGCCCTTGGCCAATTTGGTGAACTCAAAAGTATGATTCCCATGCCAAAATTTCATCTTGTCTTGCATGGCATCCATCTACTCCATCCTATGGTCATTCTCCAAAACTTTATCAAAGCATTCGTGCTCTTTGCCATTGGTAAGTAGTGCATACTTGTTAGCCAATAGGCGTGTTGAAAGACATCGATCTCTCATGGATTGTCTAAAAGAGATGCTCGGTGTAGGCTCGAGAGCAGCATGATGAACATCATCATGAGTATCATCATTAACATCATCATCCACCTGATCAAAGGTGGGAACATTATGGTCTTCATTGCTTTTATGATCACCCCGAGCACCATCATCAACTTGAATTAGTATTGATGTCAAAGGCATAGGATCCATAACAAAAAAACGGTTATTATCATAGGAAATCACCTTCTCTGATTTACCCATATCCTCAATGGTCTTGTCTTTAATGAAAAATGATTGTTGTGTTTTTGTATCAAGCTTAGACATTTCACCCCTTAGAACATGGACATAGGATTTGCACCCAGCCATACGCTAGTGATCGTAAAAATCATCTTTTCAAACCACATATTGTCGAGCATATCGCCATCTAGGGGATCGCTAGGAGAAAGATTGATTACATGGGTTATAGCATTCAAGGCTTCTATCCAAAATGAGCCGGGGAATTTCTCTTCCGAAAGTACACATTGAACTCTCTTAATCGATGTTCGATTCATGCTCTTGGCCATGCCATTCAGTTATAGTGTCTGCGGTGGAGTCTTTTGGTTTCGTGTCCCGTGCGAACGACAATATGCGTCAAATGGCTTAACATACTCTCCTTCATTGTCACTACAGATGCACTTTAGTTTCTTTTTCGTTTGCCTTTCAATTAAAGTATAAAATTGTTTGGAAATATTAAGTGTTTGATTCTTTGTCTTTAAATAATATACCCACAATTTTCTGGTGTAATTATCAATAAATGTGAGAGTTTATACATTGAGAAGACCGCATATGTTGATATACACGAGCTGAAGGAAATCTGCCTCCTTTGTAGATGAGCTTCAATGGAATGAAGCTCTCTGTTACTTTTTGACCATACATTGAGGACACGTCTTTAACTTTATCTCCTTGACTCACAGAAGTAGATTTTTTTCAGTGAGCAATTGAGCCTCTTCTTCACTCATTTGGCTAACCGCATGTACCATATATCAATTGAGTTGTCACTCTTAGCCATATTTACTTCTCTATTTATGACTGAAACTTGTGACATGTATAAGCTAGAAAGTTTCTTTCCCCGTGCCATCACTAGAGAGCCTCTAGTGACTGTCACAAGTTTTCACAAAAATATTGCTAAACCTTCATCATCGAGATTACCAGCCAAAATAATATTCAACCAAATATTCGAGATGTGTCGTGTATCTCTCAAGGACAACTTTGTGTTGATATCTGTAGTCAAACACAAGTCATCACAACTCACGATCTGAGTCAATCAGTCATTACTCATATTCAACACTCCAAATTCATCGGGAGTACAAGATAGATGTAAAGAAATCCCTTCTCAATGTCACATGGAGTGATACACCGTTGTCAATTATTCGGCGTGTCTCATGATCAACCACGTTGATCACATCTTTTTCACACACTATAAGAAAATCAAACTTGGTAACAACTGATACCCTCTCATCATCTCAGGACTTCTTGGTCTTCTTTTCTTAGCCATCTCTATTTTTATTTTTACTTGTAGCAATGCTTCTCAATATGACCTTTCTTTTTGCAATGATGTTATTTGAGGTTTTAACACCTTAACCTTGATTTGTTTCGACTCTTCTCGCTCAATTTGGGACCTTTTCTCTTGCCTCTTTCCTTTGATTCAGGGATAAGCGCTTCAGAATGGGAGTACATAGAGCCTTGTGACCTCATTCCCATATCCTCATTGAGGACTGCACCCTTTTATCTCTAAGGTTACTGTACCATTAGTACCATTAGAAGCGGTATTAGTAATGGTCATCTGGATAACTTTATGTGAATCTGATAACGTGGTCAACAATCACAAGTTTAGCAATTCATCATTAAATTTTATACCCATGTCACTTGATTGATTAACACTACATTGAAACTCATTGAGATAATCAACTATAAAATCCCCTTCATGGTATTTCACTTACATCAATTTCATTAAATGATACCATTTATTGTTACCTATTTTTAAAGTATAAAGCACTTCGAGCTTCTCCCATATGGAGTTCTCAGATGGTTTGCATTGTAGATGTGATTAAAAATATTATCATTAACATATTTCAATATAACCACAAACTTTCTCATATTCCAAAATCCAGTTTTCATCAGATCTTGATTCAGGCTTTTGGGTAGCAAACAATGGAAGATACATTATTTTAATGAATAACAAATCTTTTATCTTACTCCTGCAAATGTCAAAGTTCATGCAATTCAAATAAATTATTTTGTTACCACCCTCAATTAATTAAACAATTTCAACATAATAATCCAAAATTTCTTATACTGCTTGTTGAGTCCCGATCACAAAAGTTTTACTCACAAAGCCAATCTCTATAAGGATTGTTATTGAACTCTTTATTTGAACCCATGAGGATATAATACGATAAAACATAACACAAAATAATACTTATTAGCAATAAGACACAAAATTTCACATAGAAAACCTATTTGAGAATTATGAAAAAATTACAAAACAATACGTCCACAAAATATTTACTATATGATGAAATCAGTTACAAAAATCTCCAAACATACGAGGATACAATACTTTGTAATAAGCAATTTGGACAATAAAAAGTATAAGAGCAAATGAGAAGGAAAACAACTGGTAAAATGTTCTTATCGATATCAAGAACAATATACCTAAAGTTGACGGAGAATGAAGCACGATTCGGAGTCCAAGCTGATGAGTGAATCTTTCTATTCTTCTTTTCTCTCTCATTTTTCTCTCTCCATGTTTTTCACTGCTCAGTTGTTCTCTCAAAATCCAGTGTATAATGACCACAAATTGATTGATCATGAATTCTGTAACAGAGACGATGAATATCGTTACTATTAGGATATCTTTAATAGAATTGCTAAAGAGACGTTGAGGAAACAAGAGAACAATAGCCTGATAATCAGTTCGGTCTGATTGATATTTTGATATAGAAAGATCTCCTTATTTATTCACTGTGGGCTTTCTCTTGTAAAGCCAAAGATGCCCCAAGACAAAGTACAACTGTTAGGAAAAGGATATGATCAATAGAACTTGGTTGGATTCGGGCTAGGATAGTGGCACCCATTCCTAACCAGTTCCAAAGAATGGCAAGTGCTTTTCATTGTGTAGATCCTATTTCAATGGAAACTTGATGAGTTGATTCGCCTATATTGCCTTTCAGAAATAGACTTACTAAAGTTCCTGCACTAGGCTCTCTCTTTTAGAAGAGCGGAACCTACAACTACAACAGTTGATTATGTATTCGATCATTCAATGGAAAAGATTCTTTAAGAGTCTCAAGGCACAGAAGTGCATGATAAATACTGCAAAAGTCCAATACTGCTGATGAAATTAAGTGAAGTATTCTAGATAAAAAGTATAGAAAAGTATCGATAACTTTCCCACTAGGGCCTACCCCCTAACCTAGCAAGATCAAAAAGAATGTCCATGGCATACCAAGTGGGATTCCGTAGCTTTAAGAGAGGGTTGGAGTCAGATTCGGGATTAATTTATAATAATGGATAAGATCGTACCAATAGAAATCCATTTTGTTTCATTTATTCAAAAGAAAGACTTCAACAATCATTTAGTCAGAGAGGAAACTCTCATGTTCTATTTTGAAGAGGGAGATCCTATAGTATGGGATCCTATCCCAATTTTTCTTTTGCTAGGCCCATAACTAAAAAAACCTACTTTTTTACGTACCGTTCTTTGGCCTTGGTGAAAATCTTTTCCCTCTTACTATGGCCATGACACACAGAACATCCTTCAGGCATGCAGTAGGTGCGCCCATTCTGTCTTAAATGTACATAGGCACCCATCATATACCTATCATGCACAATTTTTTTTAGTTCACTGGAAATAGATTTTGCTTAAATGAACCTAAAGCAACCTTCAATGAATAGTATTGCTTGAGCAAGCTTTGTGCAAATATCACAGCCTTCAAATGGCCCATTCATTGAATGTGAGACTCACAAGTGAGTGGCGTATGACCTAACAAAATATACCAATCTTTACTAATTTGTACCATTGCTTCCCCTTTCTTCCACCCATGCCTGTGCATGGATAAGGAGAATTATATCTCAAAAGAGTGAATTGGGATTTTTATTGTAGTTCTAAGAAGCACCGGCATTTCTCCCTGGCTAGCATGTTAGTGCCTAACATGTGTCAAACATTGACACTCGGCCAATACTCTCTAAAACATGTTAGAATATTATATTATTTTTCTTTTTGATTCTGACATGCTCCAACATGTTTGGAAAACATTGGCTATTTTGTTGTTTTTAGGGAAAAAGTGGTGTCCTTAATATAAACTAAATAGAATCATAGCCATTTCATAATTTGAAAATAATTAAAAACCTAAGCCCCATTATTTTCTATTTTTTTATATCTTCTTGATATCAAGAACGACGTATCTAAGGCTGGTAGAAAATGGAATATGATTTAGAGTTCAAACGGATGAGTGAATCTTTCTATTCTTCCTTTCTCTCTCTTTATTTCAGTGTTTAGTTGCTCTTTCTAAAATCCCATGTATAATGACCTAAAAAGAAGTTAAGCATTTATAAGGGGCCACGGCGCATGAGCATCATTCAGGCACGTATTAGGCGCACCCATTGTTTCAAATATGCACAAGCACCCATTATGTGCCTATTATGCGCAATCATTTCCAGTTCAATGGAAATAGATTTCGCTCATATGAACCTCGAGCGACCTTCAATGAATAGTATTGCTTGTGCAGGCCTCATACGATTATCATGCAACCTTTAGATGGCCCAGCCATTAGGTGTGGGACTAATAAATGAGTGATGCAGGACACTACAAAATATACCAATCTTCACTAATTTGCACCAATGCTGCCCCTTTCTTCTCCCATGCCTGTGCATGGATAAGGAGAACTATATCTCAAAAGAATGAATTGGGATTTTTATTGTAGTTCTTAGAAGCCCCGGCATTTCTCCTTGGCTAGCATATCGGTGCCTAATACATGTCGGACGCTAACACTTGGCCAACACTCTCATAAACGTATTAGAATATTATATATATATATATTTGATTTTGACATGTCCAACATATTTGGAAAATATTGGCTATTTTGTTATTTTTAGGGAAAAAGTTGTGTCCTTAATATAAACTAAATAGAATCTTAGCCATTTGGTAATTTGAAAATAATTAAAGACCTAAGCCTCATTATTTTCTACTTTTTTATATGTGATATATCATTGCACAACTTATTTATATTAACTCACTTTCATATCCATGAATTTTCGGGATGATGATTTAAGAATATATAATTTTGTATTTAATATTTTAATTTAAAATAGTATTATTGATCAATTATATTTTTATATCTATAATATATTATCAATTTCAGTTAACGTGTTTTAAATGTATCCTGCCCTTATTTCTTAAAAAATAACATGTCAACGTTTTGATATTGTGATAGAGTTTTGTGTTGGTGTCCACGTTTTTTAGATTGTAGTTCTTGAGAAGTAATGTTTTGTTTTTCCCTTTATTCGAGTATTGCAGTTTTTACAGAATGTATCATCCTAAAATATCGACGACAAGCTTAGTACCACACAAAGCTCAAGGAGGTGAACAGGTTGCTAATGCTGGGGTCTTGGCCGGTTCCATTGTGAAAAGTTCAACTCCTCCTGGAGGAAGTGGGAAGCAACGGTTAAGGTGGACTGCAGATCTTCATGAGCGCTTTGAGGATGCTATTACCCAACTCGGTGGACCAGACAGTGGGTATTTTCTGTTCGGTGATGAATTGTCATTGCTGAGCTTATCCTCCAATTGCTAATTGGTTACCATTGAGATGGAAAAATTATATTCTACTTCTAATTTTTTCATTTCAATTTTCAACTTTTATTTAAGTATCAGTTTTATTCCATCTTAAATAAATAGATCAACTTGATCACATTTAGAGTCGTGTGATATGGTACTATGTACATGATGTCAAAAAAATTTATGACAATCACATATTTACTGAGTTCAGTCCATTGCCTGAATTGGTGCCATATGGTAACATGTGATGCCAAAAAACTGTGTAAAAGTAAAAAATGAACATCAATTTTATAACTGTTTACATCAAATCTCAATATTTTTTTTTTTGTTGCATTTGTTACTATAATAAAAGATGAGAATAGGATTGAGAAAAAAATTAAGAATGCATTTCCAGACTAAAAACCAATAGGCTTTTTCTATCATTCTGAAGCGCATGTTTAGTGCTGTTGCTTTGGTTCATTTAAATTTATTGAATATATTGTACTCCGAGACTGATTGATGGCTCTCAATGAAACACAAGTTTTGTTGAGTAAATTGGTAAAGGTGTCTCAGAGGGGCAAGAATTTATAATGCTTCATTGTGAAAACTTTCTTGGACTTTCAATCCCCAAAATGAGTTTGAAATCTCATTTTTATTGGTAAATCTAAGAAATCTGAACAAATGGGTTGGTGGTTATACATAATCATGAGTCTGAAGCTAATGAGAATTGGTTAAGCTGATTATCAGTTCCTGGATTTGGTTTGATCTGATATCATCTGTTCTTCCATTAACCACACATCACTGTGAAACTGCTCTTTGCTGCCAGATGCTTGTCAATTTGCCTGATTCTGTGCTTTCCACTGGTATCTTTCCTTGGTATTTGAGGTCTTTCTTTTAACAAAAACAAAGCTCCTTTGTGTTTTGATACTTGAATTTAGATAAATAAAAAGATGTTAAAGTTTAATTTTATGCCTACTTTTTCCTAATACATAAGAATGACTATTGTTATAAAATTGACGCACTTAGGGAAACCATTATCTTTTGTTAGTGTGGGTGGTAGATTCTGTTTATGACTAAAAGCCTTTGTGTGTGCATAATTTTGCAGGGGCAACGCCAAAGGGGGTGCTGAGAGCAATGGGTGTGCCTGGACTCACCATCTATCATGTGAAAAGTCATTTACAGGTTGGCCATGTTATGAACCTTTGTTGTTGGCCTATTGATAGTATTTCCTGATCAGATTTAGCTGCCAATTATCTACATAGTGATGAATTAAGGATAGGAAGGTGCTGTACTACCTAATTATCTACACCACTACCATCACCACCGCTACCGCCGCCACCACCACCACCACCACCACCAACAAAGTCTTATATCCTACTAAATAGGGTTGGCTATGTGAATTGTTGTTGCCAAGCCACACGATCATGTGCAATATTCTCTCAGAGTAGAAGAATTTTGAAATCTTTCTTATTACATTACTCCATATTTTCCTAAGGCTACCAAACTATCTAGACCATAAATGAAAATATTGGTACTAGTCGTAGTCGTATCATTATTGGACATCGTAGATGCAACTTTTTCTTTCTTATGATTACATCAAAGTGAGCTATATATTTAAATTGACAATCCTTAATCATCTATATACCTATTTGAAGAGGTATAGTCAAATTATAACTAATCTTGTTATCGATTTAGGTAATTAGAAAATACTCTAAAATTTTGGATCTATGCATATTTTATACATCTACAAAATATTATGATTTAGATTTATTAGAAAATTTAGGATTTTGGGTATATTTATAACGTGTGAAATTATGCTTCCGAGAGTGAAGCAAAAAAACATTTGACTGATATATATCAGCGTATGCCATTGAACAATGACATATCGGGATACTGTTCCTGTATTGGGAGATATCAACAGAGGCTTTTCATTACAAGTACATATTGAAATATCGGCCTCTATTGTTATTCATGTTTTAGACCAATGTTGTTGATTCAATCATCCTGACCCGAACTACCCAAAAGAGGGGGGAGGAGCAATAGTTACTGAACCGAACTAAATTTTTTTCCCAGTAAGGAAAGAGAGAGCTACTAGTGGGCCTTAATTACTACTTACCATACCAGGATGACATTCAAGGAAACTAAGTGCACTTTTATCTTTCTACATGTAGAAGTACCGTCTTGCAAAGTATCTACCGGAGTCCCCAACGGAAGGTAAAGATGCCCCTTTTTATTGTACTCCTCTTGGATATGCAGTTTTCATCCATTAAATAAAAAATAGTTCTGATCTAAAGTTATGGGATTATGAATTTTAGGTTCCAAAGATGAGAAAAAAGGCTTCGGGGAAAGTCTCTCTAGTGCAGATTCTTCTCAGTGAGCTCCGTTTCCTATTAAGAAAGTTACTCTTTCTATATTATAACATAGAGTTTCAAAGTACTGCAGGAGGTATCAATTTTTGTTGTGATGACTTTGTTTGTAACATAGCGCAATACATTTTCTTCTTCAGGGGAGTACAGATTAATGAGGCGCTCAGGATGCAGATGGAGGTTCAGAAACGTCTTCATGAACAGCTTGAGGTTTGTACTTCTACTGCCATTGACTTCAAGGACAATCCTTCTGCTTGGAAACTTGAACACTCTTTGTTGTAGGATGGTCTTGCTTTGAGATTTTACAACTTCAAAAATGAAGATGAATTCATGCAAATGAAGACAACTCAAATTCTTTTTGAGTTTGTTGAGTTGTAACCATGGTTTATTTAAAACTTAAATCTAGAAAATTTTGTAGGGTGAAACCCTAACTATGGAGCAAAACCATAGAGATGTAATTGTGTTTGGTAACGGTATGGAAGACAATAATTTTGAAAGCGTCACTTTATTGGAGTACTTCAACTACAACCTTTAAACACATTAATTCTCTTACCAATAAGCTTTTAGAATTCTGTTGATGGTTTGGATGTTATAGTTCTGCATTGTTGGATGAGCTCTTCTGGGAAGGTGCATGGGAGAAGTCCTTCAGAAGTCTAATGGTGGAGAGAATGCTAGAGTTTTGGCAGTATTAGAAATTCTTGAGTCGATGAAAAAATATATATAAGAAGTCCAGAAAATTTCTGAATCCGTAGCTAGGTGAGCAACTCTAAAGAATTTTTTGGTAGGTATCATGTATTAGGAAAGTTGGCCAAGATATAGCGATTCTAAATCGTACATTAACTTTCTAAGTGAATTTGTCTTTTTCTACCTAGAGAAGCTCGAAGGTTTTGCTCTTGAATTGGTTGGTTCATAAACTTTCTATTTGTCAATAAGATCATGTGCTATTTACTCGTGCACCAACTTTAAATTATCTTATTATGTGTGGCTATCCTACTCCAGACATATGGATTGAGCGTGTCTAAATCTTGGGTTTTCATCCCCTCCTGAGGTATAAAGCATAATAAAGCGTTAGATTTACTTGATTTTCAAGCTCAACATATGCTATAGTTTCTTACCTATATCAGTATCCCTTGACAAGTTTGCTCTCCCTGAGAAAATGTTTGCGTGAAAATGCATGTGTAAAGATCCAAAGACAGTTACAAATGAGGATTGAAGCTCAGGGAAAGTATCTTCAGAAGATCATAGAGGAGCAACAGAAACTAGGCAGCGTGTTGAGGGCTTCTGAAACATTACCATTACCCGAGAACAAAGATGAAGACAAGCCAATAGACAATCAACACCTGGCTCCGGATGCTTCCATGTGCCCCTCGTCTCCTCGGAAGAAACAAAGAGTGGATGATTCATCCACGGGTGTTGCCATTGCGCCATCTGTTCCGACTGTGATTGATCAGAAACACAGTTTTCTGGGTCAATGGGATCGAGATTCATAGGGGAGTTCATCTGGGTTCGGAGACTTGGATAGCAGTGGCAAGCTGAGAATTTATTTGGCATTGGAATCGTTTGATTGTTCAAAATAGGCTGTAATGCTTGTAATTTTTTTTTTTTTTTTTGGCTGTGAATCAAAAAAATGTATTTATCATATACTATTTGCACACTGTATTATTGCTGCAAATGTTTCTGTGGCGAGAAATGCTCTTATTTTTGTAAATACTAAAGTTTATGATTATTAATATGTAGACTCAGTACATAGCTCTGGGAAAATTACTATGTTACAGGAAAATCATAAATGAGCTGAATGTCCTGTGTGCTAGAACGTTTACTGAAAGTTGCAGGTGGGCTGCTGCCTAAGCCGATAGTGGAATACCCTTTCTACTCTTTGATTTTGGGTGGTAATTAGCATAAAATGTCTATACAGATACATAGCATAAATCAAATATCTATCATTTTTCATACAGAAGAAATAATACGCATAAACAACTTTTTTATTGCCATCTTTATAATGCATAATTTGTTTCTTTAAAAAAAATTATATATGAAAAAAATTATATAAAAATTATAAAAAGGGCCTTATAAATAGATAAAATGTTTGTATTTTTATAACACATCTGGTTTAATATAGTATGCAAAGTAATGGTTTATTATGTCATTCACTGACTCTAGTGTGTGGGGGTCTTCGAAGACTTAATTTGTTTTACCATCCTATGCCTAGTATCAATGGATAGAATTTACTCTTATATTTGATCTAACCATTTAAGCTATGTTAGTTAGATAGAAAAAGACCTATAACCATGTGAAATCCATTTTTGTAAAGATTATGACATATAATATCCTCTGATGAAAATTCATATGATCACCTGTCTAATTTTAAGTCAAATAATATTAAAAATTTTAAAATAATATCTTCCTGATGGCTAGTTCCTTTTTAAAAAGGGCTTTCTTTGCCTCCGTCTTAGCCACATATGGAAGGCCTGACCACTTGTCATAACATCTACTCTCCTACTCAAAAGATGGTCAATACTAGAGCGCAGGCTAGCATGCTAGCGAGAGACATGGCAGCCCACGACGATGACCCCTTGTGGGTAGCTGTGCCGACGAGTAGCTTGAGCCAGACGTGGCAAGCTAGCAGCCGACGTGGGCGACATAAAACAGATACTTCAAGTGCTATATGCTCGGACTGGCATGCAATAGATGAGAGCTCCTCTCCCAGGAGCCCAGGCATTGACCTCTAGACAAAAGGGCATGGGGCGAGGGCCCCAGCAACGAGAACAACTAGACCTGACGACGCTGGGGCCCGGGCGATCTCAGGCATTAAGGCTCAGACTTTAGCTCGGAGCCTCCTGAGCAAGAAACGTTATAGGAAAGCCAAGAGTAGTAGAATCCTTGCAACCCCCGCACTGACAGGAGGCCTATGACCAGAGGGGAGGGCTCAAGCAATACGCGACCGTCCCATGCTGGGGACCGCCACGACCTGCACACTCCTCCAAAGAACTCCGAGACTTCATCAATACCAAGAGGAGTGAGTCCACCCCTCGAATTAAGGAGAAGGTGCTGAAGATATGTTAGCACTTGTTTAAGGGGGAAGCTGGGCGATAGGCGCTCGACCTGAGGAGGTCGCCATTCGCCATAGACATCCAGACGCAGCTGCTCCACCTTAAGTTCAAGATGCCAGCACTGGACGTGTACAACGGAAGTACGGATCAAATGGATCACTTGGACTACTTCCGGACGCTATTGTCCTTTCACGAGATGAGTGAGGCCACTATGTGTCAGTGCTTCCCCCTGACATTCAAGGGGGCACCAGGCTTTGGTTTCATGGCCTCCGACCCAACTCATTCAATCTTTCGATGAGCTTGTTGACTGCTTCCTGTGCCAATTTGCCTCCAGTTGGAGGAAAGAGAAGCAGCCCTGAAAACTTGTGCGCTTCCTCCAGAAGCTTGAGGAGAGTTTGAAGGAGTTCCTCAACCGATTCACCACAAAAGCTCGCCGATTCTCCTAACTCTCCAACTAGATGAAGCTGAGCACCTTCATTGCTACGTTGGCAGTTGGGGAGTCCTTCAAGCACTTGGCGCATTAGCGCCCCTAGACCTTTCGAAAAGTTGAGCCCATTATTTGAGCTTACATTACGGTCGAGGAGGCCAACGAAGAGAAGTGTCCCGAACGATTGGAACAACAACCGAAAGGTCCAACCGTGGGGAAGAAGAAAAATGGAGATGGCAGCCGCTCTTGGGAACCTTGGAAGTAACTGCAGTCTGAGCCGAGTGTTCGAAGAGAGTTCAAGCCCTTGGCACTGTCACCTCTAAACGACACCCATTTAAATAATTTGATACAGGTATAGGATGAGAAGTTCCTAAAATGGTCCAAAGCGCCGAAGAACCCAGAGTCTGAAGACAGACAAAATACTGTCATTTTCACCGGTTCATAGGGCATACCATAAAGGATTGTTAGACCTTACAGAAGGAGATTGAAGGCCTGGTCTACCGGGGACACCTGACACGGTTCCTAAGAAGCTCAAGGTAGGCCCCCAAGGTTACAAACGATGAAGCCAGAGAGTAGCTGAGGAACCGCGTCGTCGCCGGCATCATCAGCATGACTTCAAGCAGGCCAGCCAATAGTAACGGCTAGGAACGACTCGAGGCCGCATCCTGTAGCAAGAGAGTAAGGGTAGGGGTTAGGACCGATATTATTTGTTTTAGTGATGATGATATGACTCATGTAATTTTTTCTCATTCTGATCATCTTGTTGTATCAATCCTCGTTTCAGATGGTACACTAGACCACTAGTTGAAATGAGTTTTCGTCGATAATAGAACCTCTCGCAATTTGTTGTATCTTGATACATTTTTTAAACTTGGACTAAAAAAGAGCCTGATGAGAGCAGACAAGGGCCCTCTATATGACCTGGATAATGAACCAGTGCCTGTACAGGGAGAAGTTCAACTAGAGGTCACGATGGGGACCCACCAGCATACAGCCAAACGAGCGCTTACGTTCCCCGTTGTCGACCTGCCGTCGGTCTATAACACAATTCTAGGCTGACCGTTCCTGACCACCATCAAGGTTGAAGCGGTCGTCCCCGTCAAGGTAGGGCTGCCCAGCATCCAAATCGAATGCTTCAACTCTGTCAATAACTCCCAGTGGCTCAGAGAGCACCTGGATCTACTCCCGGAAGCTCTTACGCGGCATGCTTAAGGACAATGGCCTACCAGTAGTGCGCCGATTGTTACTACAAGAAGCGGATGAAAGCTCACCTACTCGGGGTTAAGGATTTAGTCCTGCAGAGTGTAAAGGTGTCGGGTAAAATTGCTCACATAAATAGACTTTCCCCCAACTGGGAGGGGCCGTTCCTTGTCTCAACGATCCCGAAATGGGATCTACAAGCTACACACTCAGGACGGCAAACTAGCTCCTTGGGTCTGAAATACCACCCACCTCAAGAAATACTACCAGTGATCCTCAGACACGCCCAGGTAAGGTGTGCATACATGTTTCAGGGTGCCTGTACATGTTTCATGTTTTCGTTAATAAAATTGTCATTTTCATTTTCCTTTCTAGCAGTTCGTATGAGTGCATGCATGGTTGCCATCTCGAAAAGAAAAACGGCCTAAACTGCCCATAAGTTAGGAGGACACTCGTTCACCTGTAAGAGAAGCCCTGGCACCGGACCAAGCAGCCCACACAATGCCAAACTCTGAACTTCTGCTTCGTGCCCAAAGGCCATTTAGCGGCCGAGAAACCTTAGTCCAGCGCCAAGGAGCCCCCACATGGCCGAACTTTAGCGGCCGAGAAAACCTTGACCCCATGCAAAGCGGCCCATACGTGGTCAAACGAGTAGGCCTGGGGGATCTGACAGCTCCCGATAAGACGACCATTAAAACCTTAGGGGGCCTAAGAGGCAGGTGTGTGACGATCTTCTTCCAAAAAAGAGAGCACCTTTAGTCAACAACGGAAAATCAGTTAGGACCATGCACGCGTAAGAGATGATGACTTAAGCGGGGTCGAGCGCCAAAATGGTGTTGTGTGCATGATGACCTAAGACCCCGAGTCTGGCTGTTGTGGCCTCAAAACCCAACTGGCCCTTGTGAGACTCCACCCTGGGTGTGCGGCAATGTCCAACTCACTAGACGGAGCATCCCACTAAGCGCAAAATGTGATGATCTCCTCAATCGAGTATGAGCACAGCGCAAACGGCTCCCAGAGTGGCGCTCGACAACGATAGCAAAATAACTTAACCAACACAACAAAAGAAATGACAACACTTAGAAGTAGTGACAGACCACAGCCCTGGTAGACATAAAGAATGTACTTCATTAATCATTCAAATTGAGAATCATAAGGTTGCTCATGAAGCTACAATGGAAAAAATGTACAAAGGGTCCAACTACCCTAAGTGCTCGATGGCCCTACTCCCTCTAAGAAGTTGGTTAGGAGAGAGCTTTCCCTGACTCTATCATTCCTCGGATAAAAAATTCCCTCAAAGACGCCCAGAACCGCAACAGATGCTATGCGATGACACAGACATATGCTGTCCCAGAACCTCGCGTCCAGCACCCGCACCATCTCCTCCGGGGCAAGTCAAACTCGCAAGTCAGCCTCAACACAAGCACTCTGGCCCTAAAGGTCAGAAATGTGGCCGCAAGCTGCCAGTAGCTCACCCTTCAGTTGCACGACCTCCAACCTCACGGAGGACAGCTCCTGCTTTAGGGCTGTGGTCTCGTCCTCTTTGTACCATATCGTTGGCCGCTCTACCTCTTCTCAGACTCAACGGATGAACTCATCCTGTTGAAAGTGAGTTATCTGGATGAGGTGAACCGTAGCCGAGCTTTGCAAATGGGAAAAGAGACAGAAAGCCCGTGAGCCCTAGCGACGTGGGAACATATTGCACAAAAGATATCGACAAACACATCCCCTACTTGACGAATGAAGAAGTCATACCTCAACGAAAGGCTCCTCCGCAGCATTGGGGAACTCTAACGCAATCCTGGGTATGGGCACGCTTGGGGGCTTTGGATGCTCGGCAGCCTCCTCCCTTTCGCTCTATAGGGCCTCACTAACTGGAGGTCCTATGGCAACCCCCTCAGTTTTGCCTACCTCCGCAGTAAGTTTAGGCTCTGTGACCAGGGTCGCCGACACCCTATGACAGGCACATCGGCAGTCTCTAAAGTATCCACCAGCTCAGTGTCAAGCACAAGATCCATTATTTGAACAAGCTCGATGACGCCAACTCCCTCTTCCTCAATGCATGTAGCAATTTCCTCCACAATGGGTTCAGCTGACTAGTCTCCATGGGAGGGTCCGACATCAATGTCGAAAAAGGAACTCGGCACAAATCCTCAGCTGGTGGATGGTCAACAAAGGGAACACTGTATTTTGCCAAAGTAACGGCAGGAATTGGCAAAAACTCAGCAGCTCCCTCCGATGGCTCGAACTCTGGCTCCTGCGGCGCAGTGGTGGCTTCGGCGGGTGTCAT